>JAKWJC010000373.1:34261215-34487633 GCA_027704865.1 Solanum neorickii
TTTTCACAATCCTTTTAACTTATTTAAAGACTTAAGAATTTTATTTGATGAAGATTTAAGTTGAATTCATTCTATTTATATTATATATGGGAGCGAAGTATTCTCCAGATAAATGATTTTACATTTAAAAGAGGAAACACCGATGTCCAAAATAGTTTACGAGTAGTAGGTCATTATAGAGAAAAGATTTTGAGTAATAATCTCAAGGTTGAGGAAGAGGAAACAGTTTTTTTTTAAAATAATGATCTAAGTTATATTTTTGGGAGTAGCATTGAGTACCGATATGGGGGAGATTTCTAACAACTCACAGCCCCCTTAAACCATGTATCCAACGTAGGAGAAAGGGTCATCTAGTAACACTCAAAAAGTTCAAGACCTAATATAGAGCCTCACATGATTATCTAAGGTTGGTAACAATTTTCTAGGACCTAAAATAATGTTTGTAAGTCATTTAGGAAGTTTTAGAGTCAAAACATCAAGGAACGTCTATGATGTTCGGAGACTAGTGAAAGAGGTGCTAGTGTGCCTTAGCCTATTTCACAGGGTTTTAATAGTCGCAATTTCATTAAATGTGGTGGAACAGTGTTAAACATGTATTATAGTATGTTTAGGTTCAAAACATCTAGGTACGACTCCCCAAGTACCATCTTAAGAGTCCTTGGAGAGGACCCTTGCATTTGACATAAATTTGCAAAATTAGATAGTGTTGGCACTGTCTACCTAAGAAGCCAGTTAATGGGGCGTCATCTGAGTAATGGGGCTTTGATGGATCCGTAGTCCCACACTTAAAATTTAGAAAAATGACCAAAATGCATACTCTCGGAACTTTTCGATGGACCTGCAGGACGGTGCAGGTGGCTATCCAATGACCTACGGACTTTAGGTTGGGGTCTTGTAGGTCTGTCCTATTTTCACTGTCAAGTTTTAAGTGAGGTGAACTTAATTAGTTAAGCAGTTAGGGTTTTAATTAGGGGTTAAGTGGTGTTTAATTAGGTTATTTAATATAAGCTACCCTAAGTCTAAACCGAACTTAACACCCCACAATTCCCAAACTCAAATCTCTCTTCCTTCTCTCTACTTTCTCTCTCCTAAAGAAGACTCCATAGAAAAACAAGTTCTAACGGTTATAAGTCAGTAAGAACATAACTTTTATCCATAAATCTTCAAGGAATATCAAGGTATGAGAACTTTTAACCTTTGGGACTCTTTTCCCCAAAGGGTTCTTCAAAATTGATTTCTAAAAGATGATTTTAACACGGGTTCTTTTTAATTTGAAACTGATCTTCTAAATTGTATCATTTTTTATTTACTTTGACTTTTATGATTATATTATTATCAAATAATGTAAAATATAATTATTCTAGTTCTTGATGTTAAACCTAATATGTGGAATAGATCATCAATTGACTGAAATTTCCTAACCCTAAGTGATGAACTCATGTTGAATTGATTAGTATTGATGTAATTGACTTTGTTCTTGTATTAATTAATATTTTATGATGTTATTACACCTATTTATGGATGAATTTTGATTGGTTGAGAGTAAGACCAATAATGATGATTTTTGAAGGAGAAATTTGTAAGACTTTGTGATTTTGAACCTTTAGCTCAATTGTGATGACTTGTACTTGGTGATAAAGTTCAATTGAAACATGTCTTCTGATAAGATTTAGTAGGCGTTGGTATGATGATGAAATTGAATGTCTAGATTATGTGAAGTTGTGAGTTCTGCTTATGATGTAATGATATAAAGTTGGTTGTATATTACAGATGTGCCTTACTATGACAGAATGATGATAATGTACTAATCTCACATATGAAGTTGTATTGAAAGGATGTTCTCACACAATTGCTATTGAGATATTGATTATGAATAAACTAGGAGTTAGTCTCCTATGACCTATTCTAAGTTATAATTGTTATAGAATGACTTAAAGACATTTCAAAAAGGGACACTAGCTTAGCACCAAGTGAAATAGTAGTGAGGAGTTTCCCTTTCTAAGTATGGAACGTAGGTTCACTATTTTATTGATGAGGTAGAGACTATAATGCAAGGTGCATAAATGACACGACCCGCTAGTACACCCTAGAAGTTAGAGCATCCTTGTGTCGTCACACGGCTAATGAGACTTCTAGAAGTCTCATCTAAGCCTTGTGTATCATTCATTGCTTAATAAACATACTAAAATAGGTAAGAATTTAAATCTTTCTTCACACACAAAGAACACTTTAATAAACATTACACAAGTGGAATACTTTCATTAAAACATTAAGTCTTTACAACATATACATGAACCATATAAACTTTAGAATATACAATACATGGGACTAACTCGATAAGAGACAATAAAGTAAAGACTATGACATAACAGACATGTGGATATTGTCCACGAATCGATGAGGACTCACCAATACTTCATCTTCAAGACTTAGAAAGCTATTCATCCTCCATGGCACTTCAAGACTTCCAATTCCCTACACTTAGTCAAAAAGGGAAAAGAAGGGTTTAGCACATTATATGTACTTTGTATGGAAGCCATGCAAAAACCATGAAAAAGATACATTTAGTAAATAGCATGCTTTTTATGAATTTCAATTAAAACATCATACTATAAGTATAAGAACAACATTTAACATTTTAGAAACACATAAGAAATAATTTAAGCAAAATACCACATTTTTAGACAACATTACAGTGAATTCACTTCACTATAAAGTGAACTCAATCCACTGTTACAGTGAAGTTCCTTCACTTCACTTTAGAAATATTCTTGCATCTAATTATCCCACTTAAAGCTATCCTAAGATTCACTTTATTAACAAAAAGATACACCACCAATACAACTTTTCAAGGCATGCCTAAATGATCCTCAACACTACTTATGGTGAGTCACATACACACTTACAAGACATAACCATATCAACATATAGATAATATCACATTTCCTCATCAAAGGTTATGAAACGACTTACTTAAGTAAATCAAGAAGATAACGTCCATGACTGACCTCTTCAAGACTAACTAAATAATCCTTAAGACTTTTTAAGTTTGGATCATGTCCACATAAACAATCATCTTTCCTAACTAGAGTCATTCTTAAGACTTATCTAGGTAACATAAGAAGTGACCATTCCTTTGCCTCCTTCATTCCTTAACTAGACAACCCTTAACTACTCTAGATAAGTACTTATTAATTTTAACATACTTTCTTAAATTAAGTCATTACATTAGTTCATTTAAGATTCATTCATCACATAAAGGACATTAAAGTAACGATCTTGGACAAGACAGAGGGACTCCAACTAACATCTTCAAAGCCTATTGTGCAATGTTTAGTTAACGTCCCATACCACCACCTAAAATTCATAGAACTTCTCAAATGCTAATAGGTATCCCAAATAACGAGAATAGGTAATAACCTACATAGACCATGGTAGCAAAACATGGAATCTGGAGTTCTAACCTACTCCAATGAGGGTGTTCTACTTGAATTGTTAAGGAATATGAAGTACATGCTTTGTAATCTAGTCTCATTCTTAAATAAAACTACTTACCTTACTATACTCGCTCGGTGGTAGCCTTCATTCTCATACAGTAATTCATATTAATGGTTCCTACAATCAGGTTCCAGATCTAGTTCATAACCCAACCATATTTACCCTACCAAAGAGGTCCTCGTAGGTCTACTTTCCAATGGCGACAAGAAGCTCATGATGACTTTCCAAAGGATTAATATGACGTCGTTCCATCCAATTAACCTTAAGTCCATCATTCCTTTTCTTGAAGGATACCATTAAGATTTTCGACTTCAACATTTATAACCTTACCACTAGGTTCTAGGTTTCATATAAGATACCCTCTTAACATCGTTCAAGGTCACATATTATTCATACATTCAATACTAAGATTCTTTACCATCCTAATTCAAGACATCACATATTCACTTTCATACATATATCAAGCAAGGGACATAAGTCAACCAAGACAAGACACCGCATACTTCTATTTAACACATATTTACATGTCTTTCTTATATCACTCAGGAATAACTAATATCATCTTTAAGTCATACTATACACTAACATATAATTATCAATATAACCATTATAGACTTATATAGTCAATTAGGAACAACCATGCATCAACCCTAAGACTATACATATAAACAGATAGTCATAGTTTACATGATTTCCTAACATACATAGCAAGAACACATACTTTCACATTATTTAACATGTAGATATATATTCTCATACTTCACATAAAACAAATATACATAACATCATAGTACTTCAAGTAGTGCCAATAAGGCCACGATCATCATATTGCATAAAGTAACGCTTACAAGGCCACATAAATTTACATAGCACCACCACCATAAGTTTACCATACCAATCACAATATAATTGAAGTCTAAATAACAAAAAATAAAAGGAATTTGGGCAGCATACCCCTACTCCATCTACCACTTCAAATTTCAAGGCTAACTCATCAAATTCGACATCACAAGGCCCTTAACCATGGGCATAACCAACAATTCAACATATTTATAACAATATTAATGGAACTAGGTCAAATTACTACATATTCATCGATCTAATGTAACCTAGGTAACAATTAACTATAATAATTACATCAATCAAAAACCTATATGAAACAACATTAGAATTCATAAACCTGAAGTGAATACAAATTTCAATAAGATTATTATTCATCAGATATAAGAATGTACAATATTCAATTGATAAAACTAAAACATTCTATAAACCAATTAACCATAATCTATACATGAATCAAAAGTGCATAACAATCTACATATGAATTCATCAATATCAAAGCATGAACACATAATCCATATTTTAGTCAAATTGAGAGATTTATAAAGGTCAACGGTTCATGGAGATTTTCATTAGAAAACATCAATTAAACATCAATAACATCATATATTAATGTTAGAAAACCATTTATGCAAGAACCCAAGACTTAAAGTAGAAATTGGAATTTTTCATCTTTTCGAAAACTTTGAAAATCATCTTTGAAATTTGCTCTAAGGTGATAGAAAGAGTGAGATGAACAACTACCATACATTTTTTGAATAACCGGATGAAAGTTGAACAAGAAACTCCATTGAAGAACTATATTCAAGCGCCATCTTCACCTTGAACTCTCATGGAGGTTTTTGGAGGAACTTTTTGAGTGAATGTGTTTTGATTTAGGCGTTAGGGTTGTAATGAGATTTTAATGACTTACATACTCTTAGATTACACATAAACACAAAAACACCGTCCTAAAACATTATGAGACTTGGGTTGAATTTACAACTTCACCCCGCAACTTAACAGAAAGCTAGCAGGAAACAGGCAGCACCATCAACGCCCATGTCGAGGGTCTGTGGTATCACCCACACCCGTCGATGCGGTCTCGTGGGTAGCACCGGAAACTCCTAAACCTGCAGTACAGGTGGATCCATCTACAAGAACCATCAAAGCGTTGTCGCCTGGACTACCGGCCATCGTTTGGGTCAGTCGATTGCCACTACCTGGCAGTGTTGAGCTCCAAGTTGGGGTCCTCCTTTAGGGCCACTGGTGTGTCCTACATGGAGTCGTACCCGGACGTTTACAATCCAATTATGCTGGCATACAGTTTTATGACCTACCACATGATTTTCATCCAAAACAAACACGTAAAAATTGACAAAACATGCATAGACACACAAGGTGGTCTCAAGGCAAGCCTTTCGAACGTCATTGACGTCTTGGATGTTTGACCTAAAAACTTCACGAAACTTGAAACACTGCCTATATAAACTATAACAACTCATTTAATAACCTTATAAACTCATGAATTACTCATAAAATCATAAACCAAATAAGAGGCACATAGGTGACTTAGTCGTCGAACGTCTTGGTCGTCCCTTGACGTATGACTTCCAATGCATCTAAACTCTTAAAAACATCGTATAGACAACATTATAAATCATTTTAGGACCTTATACCATCACGAAAACCATGTTAGTCTATAGCTTCACCTAGGTCATTTCTGGGGTCTTATAATAAAGAGGGTCTCAAGTATATCTCCTAGTTCTTGAACTATGTTTCTCCCATAGGAAGCTAGTGGATTTACCTAGAATGTTATGTTCATATTTTTTTACTACCTTGGCAAGTATTCTACCTTGTTTAAGTGTAGGGTTTCATGACACCGGATTCCATATTTAGCTCTTGTGGTCTATGTCGGTTAAGCCAAGTGTTCCCAAAATTTAAATGAATGACTAAAGGCAAATGGATATAGACATTGATTAGGATTAATTTAGGGGTATACATAGGATAGGTAGGGGTATGGGAACATTGCACAAGATAAATCTAAGGGGATTCCTAGAGATGGTTTTTTGTATGATGCTATTATGAAATATATGATGTTGAGTTTACATGATGATGGTTATATTGATGAAATTATGTTGGTATAAATTTATATATGTAGTGTTAGATATTTATGATTTTATGTATTATATAGAACAACATTACTTATGATCTCCCATCTTTTCTACTTGGTTATGTGGGGTTATGGGACTTTACATAAGCATTGGACTTGTAGACTTGGGATGGAATTGTTGGTAAGGGTTTTGTATGCTTATGTTAATATGAATTATTGAACTTGCTAGGTTGATATGGTTCTTATGTTGAGTTATTGATTATGAACATGACTTTTGTTGTTGTGATCCATATGTTGTTTGTGCGTCTGTCGATGACTTATCATGTTCTCTATAGTAAAGGTCCCTTTTTCATTCATTCTTACAAATATTTTTTGTGCATGTTTCCATAATTAGTTCAAGTGGTGTACTATGCCATATTTCTATGTTTCTACAATTATGTAGGTTCGGGCCATTGAGCTTCTATAGGACCATTAAAGAAGACTTGGATTCTCATTCTCTATGTCTGGGTAGGTCCTCACCTTCCAAGGACGATGCAACTATCTAGCTATACTGATGTTGTTCTAGTCAAAAGACATTTAGTTGTTGTCTTTCAATTGAAGGCTATTGTTGTATAAACCTATATTTGGCTTTTGTTATGATAATGTATGGGCTATACCTAAATGTTGTACGAATTTTAGATGGTTTAAGTGTGAGACTTTATTAGACTTCCTATTAGACTATTTGTATATTGTGACAGTGACATAAAAGTAGAAGCCTATGTAAACTTCCTATAAGAGTAGTCTAAGTAAACTCCCTATGTATATATGATGTGTAAGCGATTGGTCTATGTAAACTTCAATATGTAGAAGTATACGAAAATTTTAAATTTTCCACATTTTAACCTAATGAATGCTAAGAGGCTAGTCTTAGTCCTCTTCGAGGATGATAGTATCCGTTACCTCTAGGTGGTGCTCCCCGGATGCGATACATACTTTTTAGATGAATTCTTATTACTTTTTAGCACTAATAAGTGGATCCCTCAATTGGGAATTTATCTACCCCGACAAAGTATAGGACAGTTCTAGCAGCATCTGCTACATGTTGTACCATCACATAGCCCATAGTGTGGTTGTCGGCTAGAGAATCTCCCAAACAAATTTATTTTGTATTTTTTCATGGAAACTGAGTTATATTATATTTTTCCAATACATTTGAGTTATCATCTACTATTTTAAATGTTTTTCCTTTATACTACATTATTGTTATTGCAATATATTTAATTGAGTTGAGTTAAGACGAGGTAAGTTGTTTCTTCAATTCAACTTTAAGCTTATGTAATGTTTATATTTTCCTTCACATGCTCTCACATTGCATATATTGACACAATTTTTCCTACAGATTAACACTTTGTTGTTCTAGTTAAGTTCCAAAGTTGTTTGGTGAGCCTCCTTTATTCTGTAGGATCCCTATTTTAGTTTTATTTATTTTAGTTGTTAGGATGAACGAGGTACTCGTCCCTACATCACGCATAATATTAGAGGCCTCATGGATAGATAGTAGATAGATAGTAGTTCATGAGTTTTTTCAATTTTTCAGTTTAAAAATGTTTCAAGACTTGAGTTTTCATTTTGTCGAGTTGAATGTTCCTATAAAAATTCAAAGTTTATTACATGAGTTTATCTTTTTAGTTATTTTAATTTTGAGTAACTCTTACACTTAGAGTTGAACCAAGACTAGGTTTTGCTTGGGGCTAGCAATGGTTCTCGAGTGATGGCCACACCAAGGGAATAAGCTCGTGGTGTGACAAAAATTTTACCACAATATGTAGTTCAATATGCATTTGGTGTATATGAAGTTGTTTTATTTGAGTCCTAGTTATCTATGTGAAGAAAGACACATTAATAATAAATATTTCGATATTTCAGAACAATTTCATTTCATTCATACTATTTCTGTGCTACAGATTTCAACTCTACATGTTTATTTCGAATTTGTACTTGTGTGTATCTTTCAGATCATACCTCCATGAAGAGTTGTTTGAGGTCGTCCTTCTACGAGAAATATTGATCCTCGGGATCAATGTCACAACCCAAGGGTATACATTAGGTGTAATATGGCGTACTTGACCCTGTAGAAGTCTCATACAAGCCCTTAACGTAATCATAACATAAGATTATAGAAAAGTATGGAAAACTTAGAACATCTTTAAAACCATAAAATCGAAAACATTTTCATAATCAAGCGAAATTTTGTACTATGTCTTTCCCTCAAACCTCCTATTTAAGTCATGAATAAGAGTCTTGGGATGGATCCATAAAAACTCTAAAACATAAGAAATGGCATAAAGGAAATGTGGGTTTGTCCTCAATGCTATGAGGAATCACCAAATCTTCAAGTCTTGTTTCTTCTTAGAAACCTAGCCTCCAAAGAACTCACTCTGCAAAACCCTAAATTTGATTAGAATGTAGGAAATATGTGTTAGTGTTTAATGCACCATGTATGAAATTTAACGAAACATCATAAGCGCATCTCAAAATGGTTAGTCAACATAAGACATAAGCATAAGAAATAACAACATACTCATAACATAATCTCCAACATATATATCATATAGTCATAGGTCAACATAAGACATAGTTAATGAGAATAAGAGATAAATAATGGTCATAGTATAGCCTTTACTTAGACTTTCAAAATTTCATGCTTCAACCTTTAGTCTTTCCTACTACAAGAGAACTACTTCACAATCACCTCGAAGTATATTTGTGCAAGTAGAATTGCATCCCATAATACTATCCAAGATAAGTACCTCTTTTTGGTCATACTTGGGCATAGTACACATTCATAGTCAAGACCGAGGTTTTCATGTCATAAAATCACTATACTCCAAAGTAATTTCAAGACACAATTGTGCAATGCATGTGGGGTATCCCATAATACCACACAGACTATGCATATCCTTAAATTCACCATATTCATATTTTCCATTTCTAAGTTTTCTTAATGACCTACTTCATATAGACAAGTAAATATCAACTTTAATCAATTATATTATTGAACAATCCACTATAATAATACATCACATAAAAGGACACTTCATAACAAGCCATACTTGTTCCATGTATGAATGTCAATTTATACTACCACTGACACTATGTACTTGTTTAGGGTAGCTTACTCAATGCTTACTAATTATCACTCTAGACTATGAAAGAAACGCATATTACTAGGCTACACCTAACAACGTTGGAAAAACCTTAATCATGAAATCCAATCTATCTACGGAAGAATACAGTATTCCAACCTATCTACCATGAAAACATTCAATATGGTGCAAGCTATGGAGTATAAATCCTCAACCCTATGTTATCCTTAGGATAGTATGGTGCTTAGTACTAAGCTATCATTAGGATAGCATAAATCCTCTATCCTCAACTACCATGTTTTAGTATTGTCCTAACCATGTCATGCTACCACGGAGGCATTTTAATAATGCTAGTGCAAGCTACCCTTAGAAGAGTGTAGATCCTCAATCATGGGATACCATGCCTATAATAATGCAAGCTACCATGAAAAGCATCCTAAAAATTGTAGTTCAAGATAACCTTAGGAGAGTATAATTCCTCAATCCTAAGCTACCATGATAACTACCAACTCATGCTACCTAAACCAGTTATCCATTAACTGATCATTAGTCACAACATCAAGTTATTATATTCTAACATTCTTTGATTCATTTTAGTTATCCTTTCAATGTAGAAGCATTCTAAGTGAGAAGACCATTCAAATTCTACATACATGCATTCAAATAGTTCTAGGTAGGTCATGTGGGTAAAAGCCTTCCACTGAGACACTATTTATGTTGTAAACTGATTTTATGCAAGCTATCTCATAATTTTTAGACTTATTCTTTAAGCCCTAGTAATCAAAATTATGAATTCAAGCCTTGGTTTCAAGCTTTATTCCATAACCAACATACTTGTCTAGGTCACAATACATATTTAGTCATAATCCTTAGTCTTAGGTAATTTTAAGTATAATCCATCATAAGTCCCAATTTCAATCATTACAATTCATGTTCTAGTATATATTAGTAAATCTAGTTCAATTCATGATTTCATATTTCTATTCTTGAATTATTTCAATACTGGTTAACAATTCTAGGAGAATCTAGGAGGAACCAAATATTTGTATCCACAAGACATTAATCTAGATACTTTGATACCTAGAATTAACAAAGAAATTCACATAAGTTCTTCATAATATCATCAATCAATAGAAAATTAACCATAAATAGATAGTATCCAACCAATTAGAATCATACCCAACTAAAACCCACACAGTGGAAGTAACCCTAGCTTAGATTGGGGTTCTACTTCACAAATTAGGTCTAACGATCCTAAAAATGAAATAGGATGAACTGGAAGCTCAAATGGGTTTTATTCAAAGGTAATAATTGTTAAAATTACGAATAATATCTTGAAAAATACAGTTTTAAAGAGTTTTGAAGTCAAATTTCAAGGGACGTCCAAGACGTTCGAAAATTAGTCATTTATGTGTTGGTGTGTCCTAATATGTTGTGCATGTTTTTACATTTTGTATGGATTCTAAAATCAGTGGGGGTGACCCTAATGTCTTTATAATCATGTTTAGTGTCAAAATGAACGGGTACTCCTCCTCAAGGACAAACCTAAGGGTCCTTGAGGAGGACCCAAGCCTTTGCCAAGTTGCTGCCAAGGAAGCTTGTCACCAGTAGCTCTAAAGAGTGTGTCCGCATCGCGGACATGATACATCCATGAGCAAAAATGTCTCTACATCACAGAGACATAGCGGACCGTTCCGTCACAAAGATTATTTTAAAAAATTCTTCAGGGAACATGTATGCGGCGCGGACTTGTTTTCCAGCTTTAATTCTAAAAATGAAAGTTAAGTTTGACTTGTTTAAAAAGGTTCAATCAATGTAATGATGTTTTGGGTATTTTTGGGGGTTTATTATATACTGATATTATGTCATTATACACCCATTCCCAAATCAAAAACCCTAAAGCCTCAAAAGTTTTTCTCTTCCAAATTTTTCTCAAGCCACCAAGGTCAAGGTCTTGGACTTGTGAGAAAGGATGGTTTCAATTGATTTATTCTCAATTTTTATTGGGTTCTTTAAGAATAAGGTATGGGGATTCTTTATCTTTGATTCGTCTCTAATTCAAAGAGCCAATTGAAAGTATTTTCAAGTTCTTCAAAAAACTAAAAACCACAATTTCAATTATATGCATGGGATCTTCCATGAAAATGTTTAGATCATGATTTATGTTGATATTGATAATTATTGATGGGTTAAACATCTCTTGTCTAGTTCTTAAAATTTCACCATAAAGTGGGTGTGTTTATTTTAAGTTAATGGATATAGATTGTGCTTTAGTTGGTGTGGGTTGCAAATATATGGTATTATCTATGTTGAATTGTAAAGAATTGATATTGAATGGAATGATATGAGATTTAAGCCTTAAATGGGCAAATAGTAATTTTGTCTTTATGTTGTTTATTGAATTGTCTTTAGCTTAAATACATAGTCGAATTCTGCTATTATCTATGTTGTTCAATTATGAAATTATGGAGGATGGTGGAATGGTGATGTTGGCTATGTCACATCCGGGGAGCACCTCTAGACGTAATTGGCGGCGGCATCCTTGAAGAGGATTAAGACTAGCCGCTTAGGCTTTGTCATATCATATCATAGGTTAAAATGCGGAAAATATAACACTTTTCATTTACTTCTACATTGACGTTTGCTTAGACCTCTCGCTTACACACAATATATTCATAGGGAGTTTACATAGAATCCTTGCAATAGGAAGCACTACATAGGATTCCACTTTTAGTTCACATGCATAATATAGTAACGTCATAAGAAGTCTAGTATAAGTATCATATTAAACCATAAAAAACTAATACAAATCTTTTGCATAGCCCTTACTTTATTTCAATGATAGCCGCATATAGGCTTATACAACAATCGTATCTAAATTAGAAAGGAAGGAACTTAATGTCTTAAAACTAAAGCAACAAAAATAGCTCGATAGTGGCATCGTCCTCTGAAGGTGAGGACCTATGTAGAACTTAGGGAAATATGCAAGTAGCCTTAAAATGTCCCTTCTAAAAGCTCAACGGCAAGAAACTACATAATTATAGAAAAAAATGGGTTAGTACACCACTTGTACTAAGTATGGAAACAAGAACATAAAAACATTTGAAAGAAGGCATGAGGAAGGACATTTACTTTAAAAGACATGCTTAGTCATTTGAAATCCTTTAATCCACATACTAGATAACATACAACATATAAGAATTACAATAACTCAAGTTATGTTCATAGTCAACAGGTCTCTACATAAGCACCATATCAACATCAACATAAGAACAATGTCAATCAAACAAGTTCAATTGTTTACATCAACATAAGTATACAAAACTCTTACAAAGAATCCCATCCCAAGCCTACAAGTAACATGCTTATGTAAATCGCCATAACCACCACAACCAAGTAAACAAGATAGGAGATCATAAGTAATGCTCTGCTACATAATACTTATCATCATAGATAGTCAACACGGCATATAGAAATTTATACCAAAAAAATGTTCAACAATATAATCATCATGTAAGAGTACCATCATATAAAGTCAACATCATACAATTTATAATATCATACATAAGAACAACCTCCTAGGATTCCTCTTAGAGTCAACTTGTGAAATGTCTAGGTAGAGTCCAAAACCCCTACCTCTACTAAGTCTAACCATTTAAGTCACACTAGTTAGTGTTCACTTTATTACTTTATTTTACTATTGGCAACACCTTACTTAACAAACATAGAACACAAGAGCTAAATGTGAAATCAGGTGTCATGAAAACCTACACCAAAAGAAGGTGTACTACTTTCCAAGGTAGTACCAAAACATGAACATAGAATTCTAGGTGGATCCACTAGCTAGTATTTGTATGGGGGAAACATAGTTCAAAAACTAGGATATAAACTTGGGACACTCTTTATGAACATTGCATTATAGTCTGCAATCTAATGAGTACAATAGTGAACCTACCGACCAATTTGGGAAGGCACACTCCTCACTACTTGTTTACTCGGTCTTAAGTTAGAGTCCCTTTTTGATATGTCTTTAAGCCTTTATTGTTCATTATAGCTTTTAGGTCATAGGAGACTAACCCCTTATATATCATCATCATTGGATCATTAGGAATTTCATGATAATATCCTTTCAGTACAATCCTCATATGTAAGATTAGGTAATCGTCATCATCATGTCATAATAAGTCACGTAGGCGAATCGTAATAACCTTATATGATTAAATCCTAAGCATACTCACATAATCAATAACTTTAAATATCATCATCATACCAACACCTATATAATTCAATCACAATACATGCTTTAATTAAACTTCATCACCAAGTAAAAACCATCAAAATTGAAGTAGAGGTGTTAGATCATAAGTCTTACCAATTTCTCCTTCAAAGCTCTCGTCTTTGGTATTACCCTCAAAAAATTCAATTTCATCAATAAATAGGTGTAACAACATCATTCAATTGTAATTAACACAATAACTAACTCAATTGCATCAATATTAGTCAATTCAAGAAGATTTCATCACCTACGTTAGGGAATGTGGGTCAATTCATGATGTATTCCACATACTAGGTTAATTCATCAAGAACCAATATAATTGAACAATAATACAACATAACCTATAAACAACAACGAAAATAAACCATAAACAATACAATTTAGAAGATCGAATTAATATTAGGAAAATACTCATATGCAATCATCTTTTTGATAACCTATTTTGGAATAACCCTTTGGGGAAAGTAATCTCAAAGGTTAAAGGTTCCCATACCATGATTTTCCTTGAATATTTATGGAGAAAATATTTTTTGTTGCTGCCCTAGAACCCCTATAACTTTCCCTTCAATGGAGTCTTCTTTAAGGAAAGAGAAAGTAGAGAGAAGGAAGAGTAATTTGGCTTTAGGAATTGTGAGGTGTTAAGTTGGGTATATGCTTAGGGTAGTTTATATAGTAAAATAACTAATCTAATTAACTACCCCTTAATCCCTAGTTACCCCCTAACTAACTAGATTTACTTAATGAACTAACTAAATTTCATAAGAAAGTTACAGGCCTGACCTACAAGACCCAGACTTACAGGTCGTAGGTCAGTTGACGTCTGCCTCACCCCATTGTACAGTCAACCATCATTTGGATCAAAGATTTTTCATTTCTCCATTTCGGAAAATTTTCTATGTTACCATAAACAGATGCAATCGATGCCATGTCGTGTGTTATCGTTTGTAGACACTCTCTATTGACAATTTTTTTTTGCCGAAATGGAAGGGTCCTCCTTAAGGACCCCTACTGTGGTCTTTGGGGATTCGTACCCATACGTTTTGACTCTAAATATATTTTATTACGTGTTTAACACCTTCCTATGAAATATCATTAGATTCTGACTCCTAAAACCCCATCAAATAGGCCAAGATACACTAGCACCTTTTTACTAGTCTCCGGACGTCATGGACGTTCCTTGACGTTTCGAATCTAAAACCTCTCAAATGATTCTTACAAATTATTTAGGAGCTTAAAAAAGTCTTGTAACATTTATACACTCATGTGTGGCTCTAGATAAGATTTTGAACTTTCGGAGTGTTACATTATCTTCCCCAGGAACATTCGTCCTCGAATGACACTAAAATATTTTGTAGGAAAAGGATAGACTCAATACTAGAAGCCCAACCAATAAGAAACATTGTCATATCTGAGAAGTACCCCCTAGACGTAACCAGCGTCGTCGTCCTCAAAAATGACTGTCTTAGCCTCTGAGCATTCATCATTAAATTCATAGGTTAAAAAGTATGAAAAATTTAAAACTTTTAATCTACATCTACTTCATGAGGTTTACTTATACCTCTAGCTTACACATAATATATTCATAGCGAGTATACCTAGACTCCTCTTATAAGAAGATTACATATTCTTCTACTTTTATGCCATATATAGAAAACATAAATAATATAGTCTTAAATGGCATGTCTTATGTTAGACCATCTAAACGGAATCACACCATATGGGCACAAGCCCTTACACAATGTATAAATGCCATTTTGGGGTTACAACAATATATTGAAAAATTAGAATGAAATAATCGTCTTTAGAATACAACAAAGAACCATAGCTAGAGTAATAACAAGGCATCATCATTGGACTTGAGGATATACCCACACTTGGAGAATGATTCCAAGCCTTCCTTCCAAAGTTTACACAAACCCTTCAACGACCAGAACATAAAATGTCGGGAAAAAGGGAGAAATGGGGTTAGCACATCACTTGTACTATGTGTAGGATCATATGCACATATAACATAGAAATCATTCTAAAAAGGGACATTTCCTTATACAATGCTAATTTACTTTGAAAATACATTATGCACATTCAAGAACAATAACATGTCAATAAGCACATATTCCATAAGTCAAGACCATTTGTAACACAAGACCAACAATACCAAGTCTAGACAAGTCATTATGCATATCAACATAATTGAGAACATAATCAAGACTACTCTATGATTAAGTTATAATATCAACAAGCATGTATAAGAGTTCATAACATCATAACCTAAGGCAAGACCATCACTCACACAGTCCCATTAAGTCCACTAGTGTAATGACTAAGTAAGGTTCCATAACCTCACTTAATAAAGTAAGCCCAATAACTACCATAAGCAATGTCCACATTACATACTATATCGTTAAGAGTAACCATCATCATACTTTAGCAATAGAGACCAACCATATGTTTATATGTGAAACCAATATCACATAGTGTCATTAACATGTGAGATCAACAAATACATATCATTTACATTTATAGTCATACAAGTACACAAGAACATTCTTCAAATACTTCCCTCAAGGCTAATTAGTGCAATGTATAGATAGAGTCTCATACCCCTAGCTAGACTAAGTCAAATTCCTTAGGTCATCCTAGTTAGAGCTTAATTTATTACTTCATTTTGCCTTTTGGGAACATCATGCCTAAACCGACATATACCACATGAGCTAATGTGGAATCCGGTGTCAGGGAACCCTACACTTAAAGAAGGGGGACTACTTGCCAACGTAGTACCAAAACATGAACATAGCATCTATTGGATTCACTAGCTAGTATTCGTATAGGGGCAACATACTTCAAAAACTACGAGATGTAATTCGGACCCTTTTTGTGATACATGTATTAAAGCCTGCACTCTCATGAGATTAATAATGATCCCACCTTCCGTATGTTTGAAGGGACACTCCTTATTTCTAATTTACACGGTGCTAAGCTATAGTCCTTTTTGAAATGTCTTTCATAATAATCATAACGTAGTTTAGATCATAAGCCAACAGGTTTTGCATGAGTATTTCCTTTCAATACAATTCACACATGAGAGGTGAGCATATTTACCTAATTATATTATGATAAGGCACATAGGCAATTCATCACCATCCTTGTATCATTACATCTGAGCCAACAACTCAAACGCCATAAATCAAGACATTCCAATTCAACATCATACCAACTCTAGTAATCTCATCATAAGGTCTACTATAATAAAACTTCATCCTTAAATACAATTAATCATAATTAAAGTAAAGGATTGAGATCACGAGACTTATCCCGATCTGCTTCACAAGCCATCATCCAAGGTTTTACTATCAACCATCCAATTCAACCCAAGAATGGGTGTAATATCATGAAACAATAGTAACCAACAAAATAATGAATTCAATTGAATCACTGCACGTCAATTCATCACTAGTTCATAACCTAGGGTTAGGGACTTGGGTCAGTTTCATGATCTACTTCACAAACTAGAAATAGAATAATTGATTCATAATACATCATAATATAAGTATAATTACCAAAATAAACCATAGACAATACAATTTGGAAGATCAAATTCGTAATTGAAGAAAATCCACTTGAAACTCATCTTTTTTAAATCAATTTTGGAAAAAACCCTTTGAAGAAAGGAAACCCAAAGGTGAAACATTCTCATACCTTGTTAATTGATGAAGAATAATGGAGAAAAGAACCCTTAGTTCTGGACTTAGACCTTGACCTAGCCATTCGATGGAGTTCTTCTATTTGGGAGAGAGAAAGAAGATACAAGGAAGAGCAATTTGGGTTTTGGGAAATATGAGAGTTGGGTTAGTTTAATTAGGTTTAGTCTTTATATAGGTCATTAAATAAATTAATTATACCTCTCAAAACCCCTAACTAATTAACTAACCACGTAATTAAATAAATGACACAACTTAAAACTTAACGGTAAATTAGTGGCAGGACCTACGAGACCTCGATCGATGGTCTGTAGGTCAACCTACGCCCTTGCCCCCCAACCGTCCTGCACTTCCGTTGATGGTGTCTGAGAGTGGTCCAAATGGAACTTTGGCGAAAATAGATATGTGTCCAACGAATATGGACATCTATGCCCCATCAATTGGACCACGCCCCATCGTTGTCCCTCATTAGTAGACACAATTAATGACAACTTTTTAGCCAACATGGAATTGCCCTCCTCAAAGTCATTTTGGTTAGTCCTTGGGAAGTCGTACACATACATTTCGACTATAAACCAAATCTAATATGTATTATACACCTTACTACCAAATTCCATCAAATTAAGACTCCTGAAACCTAGTCAAATAGGCTAAGGCACACTAGCACCTCTTGAACTAGTTTCTGGATGTCATGGACGTTTCTTGACTGTTTGATTCTAAGACTTCCTTAATGACTTTTATACCTTATTATTGAGCATAAAAATGTGTTACAAACCTTATAAACTTATATTCGGCTCTATATTAGGCTTTAGACATTTGAAGTATTACATTATCCAGCCCTTAGGAACATTCGTCAACGAATGACACTAAAATGTTTTGGACGGAAGGAATAGACTCAAAACTAGCAGCCAAACAAACAACAACGTATCAGAACATGAGTTACAGTTGAAATCAACATAACCACACGACCTTTTACACACTACAACTCAAAGCGTCAATTTTTGACTTCTAAGAGCTCAACATTCACTACATGTGTATTAAGTTATGTCTATGTTTTCTTCAACACATATCAACATGATCAATACAACTCATGAAGGCAAAATATACCAAAATATACTACATAAGTTCAAATCAAGTAAAAGAGCTTTTTTTCGAAAACTTTCACTTCTAAAGTTATAGTTCACTGTAAATCACTATAACCAAACATATATTTCAATATTTTACTGAAAATCAGGGCAACTTCAAATAAACTCATTATTTTCACTATAAATAGGAACAACTAACCTTAGATATCAAATAGATGATGGTAACGGGAAATTATGTAGGCCTCGACCTCCCATGTTGCACCCTCTACTAGGTGGTTCTTCCATAATACCTTTACGGAAGCCACCTCCTTCCTTAACTTCTTTACTTGTCTATCAAGGATTTCAACCAGAACCTCCTCATAGGAGAGGTTCTCTTGCACACCTAAACCCTCAATAGGAAGGATGAACTCGGGATTACCGATACACTTTTTGTGCAAAGAGACATGAAACACTAGATGAACCGAAGCCAATTAACTAGGTAACCTCAAATAATAGGCAACCTTGTCCACCCTTTGCAAAATTTCATAAGGATCCACATAACGAGGATTCAACTTCCCTTTCTTGCCAAATCTCGCCACCCCTTTCATAGATGAAATTATTAGATACACCTTATCATCTTCTTCAAACTCTAAGTTTCTTCGCCTATGGACAACATAAGACTTTTGCAACCTATAGGTTGTTTTCAAGTGATTCCTTTTTTATATGAACTTTCTCCAAAGTCTTATATATAAATTCGGGAACCAAAAGTGAAGACTCGCCCACTTCAAACCATCCAATTGGATACCAACATCTCCTACCATACAAAGCCTCAAAAGGAACTATAGATATAGATGAAATCAATTATACAAGCTCTAAGAATATCCTCAAGGGTTTTAATAGTATGCTCCGCTTGACCATCAATTCGGGGATGAAATGTGGTGCTTAGTTTTACCTTTATACCTATCCCTTTTCCGAATGATCTCCAAAACCTAAATGTGAATTATGTACCCCTATACGATATGATGGATAAAGGAATATCATAGAGACACACAATATCATCTATGAATATGCTTGAGTAATCCTCCAACGATTAAGTGGACTTGACGGGTATAAAATGAGCGGACATGGTCAACCTATCCACAACCACCTATATGGAATCATATTGCTTTTGAGTCTGAGGCAAACCTACCACGAAATACATATTAATATCTTCCCACTTCCAAGTGGGAACTTAGATTTCTTGAAGTAATCCACCCGGCCTTTTGGTACTCGGATTTTACTTGTTGACAATTAGGACATTTTGCAACAAATTCCGCTATGTCCCATTTAAAGCCTTCCCTCCTAAAACACTTCTTTAAGGTCATGATACATCTTTTTCAAGCCCAGATGAATTGTATAACAGGAACAATGACCTTCCTCAAGAATTCGATTTCTCAAGTCATCAACATTGGGCATACACAACCTTTCTTGATACCTCAAGACACCATCCCTCCTTAGGGAGAATGATTCATTAAGCTTACCAATAAATAACTCCTCCAACTCCATCAATGGTTGAAAAAGGTGTTGCTTAGACTTCACCTCTACCAACAAAGACAATTCGGGGTTATGATGGACCATAAAAGCACCATTTGGAGAATGTTCGAATCTAACAACCAACTGAGCCAACCTATGAACATATTTAACTAGTTCTTTCTTGGATTTTTCTACATGAGATATACCACCTATAGTCATAGGACATAGAGCATCCGCAACCACATTGTCCTCGCAGAGGTTGTGGAGAACACTCATGTCATAATCTTTTAACAACTCCAACCACCTTATTTGTTAAAGATTCAACTCCTTTTGAGTAAACACATATTGAAGACTCTTGTGGTCAGTATACACATCAACATGGACACCATACATATATTGTCTCCATATTTTCCACGAAAAATACCATGGCCGCTAACTCAAGATCATGAGATGGATAACTCTTCTCATGCAGCTTAAGTTGTCTAGAACCATAAGCTACTACTTTCCCATATCGCATAAGCACACACCCCAATAACACTCGAGATGCATCATAATATACCACAAAGCCCTTGGCACCCTCCAGTAATGTCAAGACCAGAGTGAAAGTAATCCTCTCTTTCAAGATTTTGAATGTTCTTTGACAGGCTCTTTTGGGTCAAAGTAGTCAAAGTAGATGCAGTGGACAAAACACCATCCACAAACCTCCTATAATATCCCTCTAAACCGAATTCTTTTCTGCCTCGGTTTTCCTCAGATCTACCTTAACTCCCTTACTAGAGATAATATGACCAAAAAATGATATCGATATCAACAAAAATTTACAGTTGCTAATTTTTTCATTAGACTAAGGATGAAATTCTTCAAGGGTTAGGAAAGTGGACATAGGGTAAAAATCCCAAAAGATATTTACAAAGACTACTAAAAAAGTGGCAAATAATTAGTGTTCCTTAAGCACTTGCAACACTACTCTCAAATGGTCCATATGCTCACCCTCATTTTTTGAATGTACCAAGATGTCGTCGATGAAGAAAATGACAAATGAATCTAGGTAACTTTGAAACACCCTATTAATGAGATCCATAAATGCCGCCAGGGCATTAGTGAGACCAAACTACATTATTAAGAACTCATAGTGACCATATCTAGTTCGGAATGTCGTTTTCCGTATATCCTCACCTCTCACCATAAGTTGGTGATACCCCGCTCTTAAGTCAATCTTAGAACGTAGCTTGACCCTAGGATTTGATCGGAAAAAACATCAATCCTAGGGCGAGGATACTTATTATTTATAGTGACTTTATTGAGTTGGCGATAATCAATGCACATTTTAAGGGACCTATCCTTCTTCTTCACAATTAATACCGGAGCACCCATTGGAGAAATACTTGGTCTCATAAGGCCTTTATCTGGTAAGTCCTTGAGTTGAGCCTTCAACTCTTTCAATTCGGTCAGAGCCATCTGATAAAGTGGAATTGAAATAGGGTGGGTATCCGATAGCAAGTCAATACCAAAATCAATTTCCCATTCAGGAGGGATTTTAAGAAGATTATTAAAGACCTTTCAAAATTCTCTAACCACGGGGACTAACTCAATTGGAGGATTTTGATGTCTAAATCTTTGATCCTTACAATATGGTATAAACATGCTTTTGAGATCATTTTACAAGCCTTAAGACAAGAGGTAATACGATCCTTAGGAATATAATTTCCCCCCTTCCATTTTAAGACGGATTCATTTGGAAAGTTGAACTTGACAATTCTCGTTTTGCAATCAATGGAAGCAAAACAATCATGGAACGAATATTTCCCCAAAATGACATCGAAATCAACCATATAAAGTTCTACTAATTCAACATGAGTAACTCTATTGGGAAACATTATAGGACACTTTCTATATACCCTCTTTGCAACCACCGAATCAACTACGGGGGTAGCTACCATGAAAAGTTCATTTAGAATATCGGGCAAAATATCAAACTTCCTAGCTATCAAGGGAGTAACAAAATATAATATAGCACCCGCATCAAGTAAAGCATCGACAACAATAGAGAAGACATGTAACATACCGGTAACCACATCGAGAGAACTCTCTAATTCACCCTTAAAGTGAAGTGCATAAAAGTGATTCTTCTTTGGAGCATCCACATTAGAACCACTAGCTTGAGATTTCCAATTTTCTTTGTATTACCCCTTCAAGTTAGGGCAATCCCTAACCTTGTGGATAATCTTGTTACACCCAAAGCAATTGTCCGTCCTAACAAGACAATCACTATAATGTTTCTTGCCACACTTTCCACAAGTTGGCATCTTTCTTGGTGAACTAGTACCTCTTCCCTTTTTAGACTTAGGGTTAGACACCCTATCATCACGACCTATGTAAACTTGAAATAAACGTGATTGGAAAACCTCTTCTTGAACCTAGGGTTTTCTTGGATGTGAATCTTACCCTCAGAAGAACCACCTTCATAAGACCTTGCCTTCTTGGCCTCCCTATTCTTCCTCCTTAACCTAGTTTCTTCCACTTGTTGATCATGAACCATGAGACAAGAAATATTCATATTATCATGAGCATAGCCGAACAACATTATTCAACCAAGTTTTTGGATACCCCCAAAATAAAATGATTCATCTCATCCCTTGGGTTATACGCCAAGAATGGAGAATACTTGGACAATTAGTGAATTTCAAGGAATAGTAAAGTACACTCATTCATCCTTGATGTAGGTTGATTAATTCTTCAACCTTAGCTTCCCTCAACTCTCTAGGAAAGATCTCCCAAATCACCGGACCACCTCTTATAGCCCTATTATCCCTCCATTGCATGTACTAAGTTTGAGCGACATCTTTGAGTTTATAGGCCGCCAACTGGGATTCTCATTGAGGTAACACCCATAGCATAAAGAATCTTATAGATCTCGTCAAGGAAATCTTAAGGGTCTTCATCCGCTTTGGAACCCAAGAGCATAGATGGGTTCATTCCTATAAAGTCTCTCAAATGATATGCCATGTTGTTGATATGATGAGGCACTCGGAGTCCAACCTCCCTATTTACTTTACCCGTCATGGATTGGTCCAAATTGAGAAAAGACACCATTATCTCTCCATCAGTTATCGATGGAAGAACAACTGGAACTTGGTCACCTAGAGCAACTTCTTCAAGTGGAGGCACTTGGTTATCTTGTGGAGGGCTTGGTTGTCATTAGACCCCATATTAACAATGCCTTCTTCGTACCTTCGTGATACTATCTTCAAGTATTCATACCTATAATCACGATACAAGGTTCAGTTGAAAGCATATAACAAGACTCTAGAGGCACGACATAGGAATACAAGAAGTTGAGAGTTTCTAAGCATCACATAATCTCTCATTCATAAGTGTTGAGCGCTTCACAATTATGAATAAGAATCTACATAGACGTTCTTTATTAAGACATCATTTATGGGATATTTAACCTCATGCAGTGATACAAAGTTTTTCACATATGGAAAGTACCCCAACACGTAATTGGCATTGTCGTCCTCGAAGTGGACTAGGACTAGTAGCCTCTTAAAATTTATCATTACTTTCATAGGTTAAAAAGTGCGGAAAATTTAAAACTTTTTATCTACATCTACTTCATGAGGTTTACTTAGACCTATCACTTACATATAATAGACTCCTCGTATAAGAAGATTGAATAGTCTTCTACTTTTTGTAATATATTGACAACATACATAATATAGTCCTAAAATTTATGTGTCATATAAACCAATTTATGTGTCATATTAAACCATCTAAACAGAATAAAATAATATAGGAACAAGCCCTTACACAATGTATAAATGCCACTTTGGCCTTACAACAATATCTTGAAACAAGTAGAATGAAATGATTGTCTTTAGACTATAACGAAGAACCATTGCTAGAGTAATAACAAGGCATCATCATCAAACTTGAGGACATACCCACCCTTGGAGAATGAATCCAAGCCTTCCTTTACAAGTGGGGTCACAAACCCTTCAATGATCAGAACCTAAAATGTTTTGTAAAAAAGGATAAATGGGGTTAGCACATCAGTTATACGAAGTATAGGATCATATGCACATAGAACATAGAAATCATACTAAAAATGGACATTTCCTTAAAGCATGCTAATTTACTTTGAAAATACATTATGCACATTCAAGATCAATTACAAATCAATAATCACATATTCATTAAGTCATGACCAATGTATCATAAGACCAACAATACCAATTCTAGTCAAGTCAACATGCATATCAACATAATTGAGCATATAATCAAGACAACTCTATCATCAAGTTATGATATCAACAAACATGTATAAGACTTTATAACATCATAAGCTAAGAAAGACCATCACTCACACCCCCCCCCCATTAAGTCCACTAGTGCAATGACAAGTAAGGCCCTATAACCTAACTTAATCAAGTAAACCCAACAATAACCATAAGTAATGCCCACTTTACATACTATATTATTAAAATTAACCATCAGCATGCTTAAGCAATAGATACAAACAAAATGTTCCTAACTGAAACCAATATCACATAGTGTCATTAACATGTAATATCAACATATACATATCATTTATATGTATAAGTATATAAGTACACAAGAACATCCTTCGAATACTTTCATCAAATCTAACTAGTGCAATGTATAGGTAGATTCCCATACCCGTAACAAGACTAAGCCAAACCCCTTAGGTCATCCTAGTTGGAGTTTACTTTATTACTTCTTTTTAACATAGCATCTTTGTGGATCCACTAGCTACTATTCCTATGGGGGCAACATACTTCATGAACTAGGAGATGTAATTAGGACCCTCTTTAAGCTACATGCATTATCATATCAACTCATTAGTACAATAGTGATCCTACCTTCGCTATGTGAGAAAGGAAACTTCTCACTTCTAGTTCCCTCAGTGCTAAGCTAGAGTCCCTTTTGAAATGTCTTTCATTATTATTCGTAACGTAGTTTAGATCATAGGGTCTACCATATATAGTCATAGTGATAGGTCAATAGGAATTGCATGAGTATTTTCTTTCAAAACAAATCATACATGTGAGGTTAGCACATATACATAATCACATTAAGATAAGGCACATAGGAAATTCATCACCATCTTTATATTAGTATATCCTAGACAACAACTCACAAGCCATATATAAAGGCATTCCAATTTAACTTCATACCAACCCTAATAAATATCATCATAAGGTATACTTCAAGATAACTTCATCTCTAAATACAAGTAATAATAATTAAAGTAAAGGATTGAGATCACAAGACATACACCAATCTCCTTCCAAAGCCCTCATTGAAGGTTTGCCATTAACCATCCAATTAAAATCAACAATGGGTGTAAAATCATCACCCAATAAAAATTAACAAAATAATGAAATCAATTGAATCACTGCACATCAATTCATCACTAGTTTATAACCTAGGGTCAAGGACTTGGGTCAAATTCATGATCTACTTCACAAACTAAGTTAATTCATCAATGACTAGCATCATTGATTCATAATACATCATAATCTAAGTATAATAGACAAAATAAATTATAGAAAATACAATTTAGAAGATCAAATTTGTAATAGAAGAAAACCCACTTGAAACTCATCTTTTTAAAATAAATTTTGGAAGATCCTTTGGGGAAAGGAATCCGAAAGGTGAAAGGATCACATACCTTGTTAATTGATGTAGATTGATGGAGAAAATCACCCTTCTTAATGCCCTTACACCTTGACCTAGCCCTTCACTAGAGTATTTATATTTAGGAGACAGAAAGAAGAGAGAAGGAAGAGCAATTTGGGTTGTGGGAAAAATGATAGTAGAGTTAGTTTAATAAGGTTTAGGTCTTTATATAAGTCCTTAGCTAACTTAATTAGACCTCGCCTAACCCCTAACTAATTAACTAAACAATTAATTTATTAAATGACCTACCTCGATCGACGGCCCGTAGGTCAACCTACGCCCTTTCCCCCACCATCCTGGACATCAATCGATGATGTCAGAGACTGGTCCAACGGACCTTTGGAAAAAATGACTAAGATTACAATGAAGGTGTCCATAGACACCCCGTAGATTGGACCACGCCCCGTCATTGTCCCTCGTTGGTACACATTGTCCATGACAGCTTTTTAGCCAACATGGAGGGGTCCTCCTTAAGGACCCTTAGTTTGGTCGTTGGGGAGTCGTACCCAAATTTTTTTGATATACACCAACTCTAGTAAATATTAGAAACCTTAATACCTAATTCCATTAAATTCCGACTCCTAAAAAACCTGGTCAAATAGGTTAAGACACACCAGCACCTCACGAACTAGTTTCCGGACGACATGGACGTTTCTTGACGCTTTGATTCAAAAACTTCCTATATGAATTTTATACCTTATTATTGACCTTAAAATATTGTTAAAAACCTTAGAAACGCATGTTAGGATCTATATTAGGCTTTAGACTTTCGGGGTATTACAAACATATCAACACATGAGGTACAACTCAAACAATATAATCAACATGGCCTTTACACAAAGCATCAAGTTTCATATTGGAGAACTCAACAACATATTAAGAGTCACTTGTGACAATGTTTCCTTCAATACACATCAACATGATCAATACAACTTCATAACAGAAAATACATACCAAAATACACCAAATAAGTGCAAATATAAGTAGAACGATTATTTTTTCCATGAAAATTCATTTTTGCAAAACCTTTGTCATGAACATGCATATCTTTGCAACATAATTCAATTTAAAATTTATTCATTATTTTCATTATTAGGATGAATAAATAACCTTAGTTAGCAAAGAGATGAGGATAACAGGACTTCATGTCGGAATCTGCCTCCCATGTTTCTCCCTGAACTAGGTGGTTACTCCATAACACCTTTACGGAGGCCACCTCTTTTTTCCTCAACTTATTCACTTGTCGATCATGGATTTTCACCGGAATCTAATCATAGGTAGACTTCAATAGGGAGAATGGACTCGGGGTTACCAATGCTCTTCTTAAGAATATACACATGGAAAACTGGGTGAACTGAAGTTAGCTCACTAGGTAAACTCAAATCGTATCCAAACTTGCCAACCTTTTGAAAAATTTCATAGGGACCCACATAACGAGGACTCAACTTCCCTTTCTTGCCAAACCTCATCACCCCTGTCATGGGTGAAATTTTCAAATACAATTTATCCTCATGTTCAAACTCTTGTCTTTTATCCTATTGTCATCATAAGACTTTTGCTGGCTATAGATATTTTCAATCGGTACCTTATCACATAAACTTGCTGGCTATAGGTAATTTTAAACCGGTACCTTATCACATAAACTTTCTTCAAAGTATCATAGACCAATTTGGGACCAAAAACTGAAGACTCGCCAATTTTAAACCATCCCACTACATATATACATCTCTTACCAGAGAAATCTTCAGAAGGAGCCATGGATATAGATGAATGGTAACTATTGTTATAAGAGAACTCAACCAAAGGTAAGTGCTCATCCCAACTTCTCTTGAAGTCAATGACACAAGCAATAAGCATATCCTTAAGATTTTGAATGGTATGCTCTACTTGAACATTGTTTGGGGATGAATAGTGAGGCCTAACATCACTCTTGTACTAATCCTTTTCGAAATGACCTCCAAAACCTTGATGTGAATTGTTCATCCCTATCCTATATCATTGATAATGGAATACCATGAAGACTTACAATCACATCTTTATAGACTTTTGCATAATCCTCCGTCAAATAAGTGGACTTAACGGGAATAGAATGAGAGAATTTGATCAATATATCCACCACCGCCCATATATAGTCATTTTTCCTTCGAGTCAGTGACAAACCCACTATAAAATCCATGTTAAAGTCTTCCCACTTCCAAGTGAGAATTTGGATTTCTTTAAGTATACCACTCAACTTTAAGTGTTCGGCTTTCACTTGTTGGGAATTCAAGCACTTTGCTACAAATTCCGCTATTTTATTTTTTAAGGTATCCCACCGAAACACTTCTGTTAGGTCATAATACATCTTTGTAGAAATTGGATGAATCGGATAATGAGAACCATGATATTCCTCTAGAATTTGATTTCTCAAATCATCCACGTTGGGTACACTAACCTACTTTTGTACCTTAGCGTACAATCGCCCCTTGGGAGAATGACTCATTAAGTTTAATAAGTATTGATTTCTTCTACTCCATCAATAATGGATCAAGGTGTTTCTTAGATTTCTCCTCAACAACCAAGGATGACTCGCAGTTATTATGCAACATGAAACCACCATAGGAGACTCTTTCAATCGAACACCCAAATGAGCCAACCTATGATCATATTTCACTAGGAATTTCTTGGCTTGCTCTACATGAGACACACTACCCATGGCCATACGACCGAAAGCATCCTCAACTACATTGGCTTTACCGGGGTGATAGAGGACACTCATGTCATAACCCTTCAACAACTCTTACCAACTTCATTGTCGGAGATTCAACTCCTTTTGGGTGAAAATATATTGAAGACTCTTATGGTCAGTATATACATCCACATGAACCCCATACAAATAATGCCTCAACATTTTCAAGACAAACATCACGGTCGCTGACTCAAGATCATGAGTTTAATAGTTCTTCTCACAATCCTTGAGTTGTATAGAGTCAGAAGTTATAACCTTCCCATGTTGCATAAGAAACAACCCAAATCGATTCGACATGCTTCACAATATCCACAAAACCCTTGGTACCTTCTGGTAAAGTCAACACCTGAGCAAAGGTATGCTTAGTTGAAGATTTAGAAGCTTCTTTCATTTGGTTGAGACGACTCAAATTTTACATTCTTTTAATTTAAAGTAGTCAAAGGAAAAGAAAGGACTGCAAAACTATCCATAAACCTCCAGTAGTACTCAGATAGACCCAAGAAACTTCTTATACCAGTTGGAGCAAATGGTCTAGGCCAAATCTTGACCGTTTTCGTCTTTCTCGGATCTACTTCTACCCCTTCACTAGAGATGATATGACCAGGAAAGTTGGCGACCTCAATCAAAACTCACATTTTCTATACTTGGCAAAAAGTTTATGCTCTATAAGGACTTGCAAAACCACACACAAATGGTCCATATGCTCACCCTCATTCTTTGAATATACCTAAATATCATCTATGAAGATAATCACAAATGCATCTAGGTAGTTTAAGAACACCCTAATCATTAGGTTCATAAATGTCGTCAGGGCATTAGTCAACCCAAAAGAAATCACCCTAAACTCATAGTAACCATATTTTGTTCGAAAGGCCATTTTGGGTATATATTCATATCTCACCCGAAGTTTGTGATAACCCAACCTGAAGTCAATCTTTGAAAAGTAGCTTTCCCCTCGAAGATGACCAAACAAGTCTTCCATCCGAGGGAGAGGATACTTATTCTTGATGGTCACTTTGTCAAGTTGTTGATAATCGATACACGTCCTAAAGGACCCATCCTTCTTCTTTACAAACAAAACAAGGGCACCCCATAGGGAAATACTAGGTTGAATGAGGCCCTTGTCTAGTAAATTTTTTAGTTGAGCCTTCAAGTCTTTCAATTCGGTCGTTGTCATCCAATAAGGAGGAATTGAAATGGGGTTCGTATATGATAGCAAGTCAATACCAAAATCAATTTCCTGTTCGGGAGGGATTCAAGGAAGATCATTAGAGAAGACCTCCGAAAAATCTCTCACTACAGGAACTAACTCAATGGGAGGAACTTCAAAGTCTAAATCTTTGAATCTTAGAATATGGTATAGACACCCCTTAGAGACCATTTTACATGCTATTAGAGAAGAAATGATATAATTTCTAGGAATAGAATTTCCCCCCTTCCACTGTAAAATAGGTTTTTAGGAAAGTTAAACTTGACAACTCCAGTCCTACAATTAATGGAAGAAAAACAAGAATGCAACCAATCCATCTCGAAAATAACCCCAAAGCAACCATGTTAAGCTCTACTAATTAAACATGAGTAAATCTATTTGACAACATTATAGGACAATTTTTATATACCCTCTTTGCAACCACCAACTCACCCACTGGGGTAATCAACATAAATGGTCCATTTAGGATATCAAAAAAAATACCAAACTTTCTATCTGCCAAAGGAGTAATTAATGATAAGGTAGAGCCCAGATAAAGTAAAGTATAAACATAAATAGAGAAGACTTCTAACATACAGGTCACCACATCGGGAGAACTTTGTTGTTCACCCCTATAACGAAGATCATAAAAGTGATTCTTTTTCGGAGCATCAATGCTTGAAACACTTGATTGTCAAGTTCCCTTGTATTTCCCCTTCAAATTAGGTCAATCTGTAACCTTGTAACAACTTTTACCACATACAAATCAACTTTTTGTCCCAGCTAGGGACTCACCCTAATATTTCTTGCCACACTTTCCACAAGTTGACTTCCTGCTTGGTGAAGTAGTACCTCTTCCCTTTTGAGACTTAGGGTTAGACACCCTATCATCAGGAGCCTTAGATAACTTAGAAGGTATTGATTAGAAAACCCTTCTTAAATCTAGGCTTGTCTTGGATATTAACTTCCTCTTTGAAGAACCACTTTCAAAAGACTTGGCCCTCTTGGCCTCTCCATTCTTCATCCTTAGTCTACTTTCTTCCATTTATTGAGAGTGAACCATTAGATGATATATATTCATATTATCATGAAGCATAGCCGAATGCCATTATTCAACCAAGTCATTAGACACTCATGTAAGGAAACGACTCATCTCATTCCTTGGGATAGACGCCAAAAATGGAGCATATTTGAACAATTTAGTATACTGTAAGGAGTAACAAAGAACACTCATACCTACTTGAGGAAGGTTGATGAATTCTTCAAGCTTGGTTTCCCTCAACTCTCCAGGAAAGAACCTATGAAGGAATTCCCTTCTGAAAATCTCCCAAGTCATTGTCCCACCTTTTAGTGCCCTATTATCTCTCAAATTAAGTGTACCATGTTTTTGACACATCTTTGATTTATAGGCCAACTCAGCCTTTTCAGTCGAAGTCATCCACTCTTGGCCTGAAGATCATAAGAGGCTTCATCCTATTAAAGTCTCTCAAATGAGATGCCATAGTGCTAGAATGAAAAGGCACACGGCGTCCAACTTCCAAGTTCACTTGTGATATTATGGCTTGGACTTGAGAAGTGATGGAATTAGATTGTGAAGTCATGGATTGGGCAAAATTGAGAAAAGCTGCCCTTATCTCTCCATTGGTCATTGGTGGAGGAGCAATCACAACTTGATCACCCATAGGAACTTCGTCAAGTAAAGGGACTTGATTGTCTTTAGGGGGAGCTTGGTTGTCATGAGCCCCCACATTTGAAATCCCTTACTCGGCCCTTCTTGCAGCTGCTCTTCGAGTATTCATACCTATAACCTAAATAAAAGGTTCAGGTGAAAGTACACATGAAGTAGACTCTAGAGGCACGACATAGGAATACAAGAAGATGAGGATTTCCTTAGCATCATATAGTTTCTTATTCATAAGTGTGGCGAGCTTCACAATTATAACTAAGAATCTACATAGACGTGGTTTAATGGGAAGTCTATCCTTAAAGATATTCAACCTCATGCTATGATACCAAGTTTTTCACATCTGGGGAACACCCCCAAGACCTAACTGTCGTCGTCGTCCTTGAAATGGACAAAGACTAGCCTCTTAGCATTCGTCATAACATATCATAGGCTAATATGCTTAAAATTTAAAAAAAAATTATTTACTCATACACTGAGGTTTACTTAGACCTCTCCTTACACATAATATATTAATAGGGAGTTTACATAGACTTCTCACAATAGGAAGCACTACATAGGCTTCTACTTTAATTTCACATACATAATATAATAACATACACTCATTAGAAGTCTAGATAAGTATCACATTAAACCATCTAAAAGGAATACAAATCATGGTCATAACCCTTACTTCATTACTATGATAGCCACATATAGTCTTATGCAACAATCGTATCAAAATGAGAAAGGTAGGAACTTAATGTTTGAAAATTAAAGAAATAACAATAGCTCGATAGTGGCATCGTCCTCAGAAGGTGAGGACCTACCAAACACTAGAGTAAATATACAAGTAGTCTTCAAATTTCCCTTCTGAAGTCTCAACGCCCGGATTTTACATAATTGTAAAAAACATAGAAAACGGGTTAATACACAACTTGTACTAAGTATGGAAACATGAATGCATGAGGATGGACATTCACTTTAGAAGACATGCTAAGTCATTTGAAAGCCTTTAATGCACATACTAGATAACACATAAGGATTAAAATAACTCTGTCACATCGGGGAATACCACATAGATGTTACCGGCGGCGGCAACCTCTTTGACGACTAAGACTAGACTCTTAGCTTACATCATTACATTCATAGGTAAAATTTAGCAGAAAATATTAAAAAATTTCATTAATTCTACTTGGAGGTTTACATAGACCTCTACATACACATAGTACATGTATATCGAGTATACATGGACCCTTCTTATAGGAAGATTACTTAGTCTTCTACTTTTATTGCACATAGATATATAATGTATAACATAGTCCTAAAATAGTCGTCTCATCTCATAACCATCTAATAAGAGTATATCAAATTGGTCCTAGCCCATATATCAATACAATAAGACAACATATAGGTCATACAACGTTTAGTATCCAATTGAAAAGTAAAGAAACATAATAGTATTAAAAATAAAGCAACATCATAGGCTTGATTGTGGCATTGCCCTCGGAAAGTGAGGACCTACCCAACTTGGATGATCAAGAATTCCAAGTCTTCTTCATAGTCATCTTCAAAAATCCTTCAACAACCAGAACCTAAAATATTGGGGAAAAGGAAGAAATGGGGTTATTACTCCACTTATACTAAGTATGAGACCATATGCACACATTCTTTGAAATCATGCTAAGAAAAGGAAACATTTCAATAAGTACACACTTTTCATTAAAAAACTTTATGCACATTCAACAAGACCATATCAATCAATAGGACATGTTCATTAAGTCATAGGCATGTACATCACAAGAACAACAACATCAAGTTCAGTCAAGTCAACATGCATATCATATAATTGAATACATAATAAAGTAACTCTATTATCAAGTCATAATAGCAACAAGCATGAATAAGAGTACATTTCAACATAACCAAAGCAAGACACTTACTCATGAAACCCTATCAAGTTAACAAGTTTAAAGACCAAGCAAAGCCTCATAACCTTACTCAATCAAGCAACCCAACAAGAATCATGACAAACATCCCACTTCATATAGAATGGCATTTAAGAGTATATATCATCATACTGTAACAATGTAGACCAAGACAAATTCAAAAGTGGAACTAATCAACATATAGTATCAACAATGTGCAAGTTCATCATATGCATATCATATACCATCATAATCATATCCATACATCAGATAATCCTCCTAAGACTTCCGTCAATGCTAATAATTGCAATGTTTAGATAGAGTCTCGTACCCCTACCTAGACTAAGCTAAACCCTTTAGGTTATCCTAGTTAGTGTTCATTCCTTTAATTCATTTTACATTTTTTGGACATCTTGCCCTAAAAATAATAGACCACATAAGCTAATATGGAATTCGGTGTCATGGAACCCTACACCAAAAGAAGGAGGACTCCTTTCCAAAGTAGTACCAAAACATAAACATAGCAACTACGTGGATCCACTAGCTAGTATTCCAATGGGGGCAACATAGTTTAAGAAGTAGGAGACATAGTTGGGACCCTCTGTATGCTACATGCATTATAGTCTCCAATCTCAAGAGTATATTAGTGATCTTACCTTCCCTATATGGAAAGGGACATTCCTCACTCTAGTTCACTCGGTGCTCAGCTAGAGTCCCTTTTGAAATGTCTTTAATATCTATAATAATCATCATAACTTATTGTAGGTCATAGGGTCTAACCCTTGTATATTCATCATCATCATATCTAAATAATAATTGCATGAGTATAATCCTTTCATTACAATTCATATAAGTGAGGTTAGCACATTTACATATGACTTCATAATAAGGCACATTGGTAAATCATTTACCATCCTTATAAAATTTACATCTTAATCCAACACCTCACAAACCACATTCAAGACATTTAAATTCAATATCATACCACCCTATCAATCCAAATACAAGGCATACTCCAACATAACATCACAATTTAATCACAATTAACCTTAATTTGAAGTAAAGAATAGGGATCACAAGACTTACCAAGTCTCCTTCATAATTCATCATCAATGTCTTAGCATCAACCTTTAATTAAACCCACTTAGGGTATAACATTATCATAATTCAATGACCAACATAATAACAAGGCTAAAAGAATCACTACATCATAATCCAACACTAGTTCATAGCTTAAGAGACATAGATCAAAATCATAATCTAATTAAATTACTAAACAGCTATTATAATAGAAATTCATTCATGATTGATACAATAACATCATCTAGTAGCAATTCATCCAATAACCAAGTCAATCGAATAAACATAACACAATTTATATCAAGATCACAACCTAGGGCTAAGGGTAAAGGTCATCTTTAACAAACTAGACCAAACCAACAAGATATATCATAATTAATTTAGAATAAATGCTGATATACTCATAATATAAAAAATAAATCATTAAAAATCAAATACAACATCATATTCGTATTGGATGAGAACCCATCTTTTGAAATCAATTTGATGGAACTCTTTGAGGAAAGATGTCTCAAAGGTGAAAGAGATATCATACTTAGTAATTGATGAAGATTGATTGTGAAACTTGACTCTTTACAGCTCTTGAACCCACCTCTAATTTTGCCTTCAGTGGGGATTTCTTTGGGGGAGAGAAAGGAGAAAGAAGGAAGAGAGTTTTTGGGTTTGGAAATTATGAGCTTAGGTTAGTCTAATTAGGTTAGGGTCTTTATATAGGTCATTAATTAACTTAATTTCACCTCCATAAACCCCTAAATAATTAACTAACCACCTAATTAAGTCATTTAACCCAATAAAAACGTGCAAAAAATCATAGCCCTCATAGACGAGACCCCCATCGACAGTCCATGTCTGAGTCGACGGTCATTGTTCCCCCTTCGTGCTGCACTCCATTGTTTGATTCAGATACTAATCCATATGTACCATTATCCAAAATGTATAAGTGTTGGTAGATGGATGGCATCGACGCCCTGTCAATTCCACTCGTGGGTGCACACTACCCAGGCAATCTTTGAAAAATGTGAGGGTACTCCTCAAGGTTCCTTGGTTGGTCTTTGGGGAGTTGTGCCCGGACTTTTCAACTATGACTAACTCTAGTACATGTTAGACACCCTTCCACCAATTTCCATCATTTTTTGACTCCTAAAATCTACTCAAATAGGCGAAGGCACACCAATGCCTCATTGAACTAGTTTCTGGACGTCATAGTCGTTCTTGGAAATTTGGGTTTCTAGACTTCCTAAATGACATGTTAATTAAAAATAGACCTTAAAACAATGTGTAAACTTTATGACACATATGTTACTCTCTAGAACATATCTTGGATTTTTAAATTGTTACAAATTCAAGTCATGTTCATAGTCCACATATCTCTATGTAAGAACCATTTAAAAGTCAGCATAAGAACAATGCCAATCAAACAATTTCAATAGTTTACATCAACTTATGCATAGAAAATTCTTACAAAAAATACCATCTCAAACCTACACGTGCAAGCTTATGTGAAGTCTCATAACCCACACAACCAAGTAAACAAGATAGGAGATCATAAGCAATTCTTTGCTACATAATACTTATCATCATAGATAGTCAGCACAACATATAGCAATTTAGACCAACACCATGTTCAATAATATAATCATCATGTAAGAGCACCATCATATAAAGTCAATATCATACAGTTTATAATATAATACATAATAACAACCTTCTAGGATTCCTCTTAGAGTCGACTTGTGCAACATCTAGGTAGAGTCCCATCACCCTACCTCTACTAAGTCAAACCCCTTCAGTCATCCTAGTTAGTGTTCCCTTTATTACTTCATTTTACTTTCAGGAACTATTGCCTCAACCGAAATAGACAACAAGAGCTAAATGTGGAATCCAGTGTGGTGAAACCAACACCTAAAGAAGGTTGACTACTTGCCAAGGTAGTACCAAAACATGAACATAACATTCTAGGTGGATCCAATAGCTAGTATTCCTTATTGGGGCAACATAGTTCAAGAACTAGGAGATATGCTTAGGACGCTCTTTATGCACATTTTATTATAATCTCCAATCTCATGAGTGCAATAATGAACCTATCTTCCCTATTTGGGAAGGGACACTTCTCACTACTAGTTCACTCGGTGCTAAGATAGAGTCCCTTTTTGAATTGTCTTTAAGACCTCATTATTCATCATATCTTTGTTTATTTCATAGGAGACTAACCCCTGTATATCATCATCATTGTTTCATTAGGAATTGCATAAGAATATCCTTTCAATACAACCCTCATATGTAAGATTAGGTCATCATCATAATGTCATAATAAGGCACATAGGCAATTCATAACCAACCTTATATCATTCATTGTAAGCATAATCTCACACTCACATAATCAAGACATTTCAATATCATCATCATACCAACACCTATCTAATACAACACAAGACATGTTTCAATTGAATACCTTCACCAAGTAAAAACCATCACGATTGAAGTAATGGTTTAAGATCACAATTCTTACCAATTTCTCCTTCAAAAGCAATCTTCCCTTGTTTTACCCTCAAAAAATATAATTTCATCAATATATGTGTAAAAACATCATTCAATAGTAATCAACACAATAACTAACTCAATTGCGTCAATACTAGTTATTTCAACAAGAGTTCATCCCCTAAGGTTAGGTAATTTGGGTCAATTCATGATTTGTTCCACATACTAGGTTAATTCATCAAGAACCAATATAATTGAACAATAATACAACATAATCTAACAAAAATAACAAAAATAAACCATAAAAAATACAATTTAGAATATTGAATTCATATTATGAAGACACTCATATGAAATCATCTTTTTGAAAACCAATTTTGAAAGAACCCTTTTGGGAAAGGAATCCAAAAGGTGAAAGGATAACATACCTTGATTTTACTTGAATATTTATGGAAAAAATATGACTTATTTTTTAACTATAACCCTTAGAACTTTCCCTTCAATGGAGTCTTCTTTGGGGTGAGACAAAGTAGAGAGAAGTAATAGTATTTGGGTTTGGAAATTGTGAGGTGTTAGGTTGGGCTTAGACTTAGGGTAGGTTATATAGTCACTTAACTAATATAATGAACCACTCTATAATACCGAATTAACCCCCTAACTGACTTAATTTAATGAACTAACTAAACTTCACAGGAAAGTCACATGCTTGACCTACGGGTCGTGTAGGTCAATCGATGCCCCCCTCACCCCACCGTACTGTCAACAGTCATTTGGATCAGAGAGTTTCATTTTTATCATTTTAGAAAATTGTCTAAGTGACCATTTAAGGAGTCAATACACGCCTTGTAGATTGGTCAACGCCCCTTCGTCTGACATCGCTGGTAGACACTATCTATTCACAACTTCTTGGCCAACATGGAAGGGTCCTCCTCAAGGACCTTTAGGGTGAACCTTGGAGATTTGTACCAAGACGTTTTGACCCTAAACCAATGTTAGTACTTTTTTAAATCTTGCCACCAAATTTCATTAAATTCCGACTCCTGAAAAACCCCGTCAAATAGGCCAAGGCACACTAGCACGTTTTTCACTAGTCTCCGCACGTCATGGACGTTCCTTGACGTTTTGTATCGAAAATATATTGAATCACTCATACACATTATTTTAGACCTTAAAACAGTGTTATAATGTTTAGAGACTCAAGTGAGGCTCTATATTAGGTTTTGAACATTCAGAGAGTTACATGCTATTGGAAGAAGGTGAGTTGACCTAATTCCCATACTAATGTAGAATTAATATTAGAGTGGCTCTTGTGTGGTATGGTCCACTTATGGTGGCAGTGTTTAATTGGTGTTCTTGATGTGATCATGGCCTTGTCAACATTGTTATGTGAATTTTAGTAGTATCTTTTTATGATTTATGTGAAGGTATAATGTGGAGTTGGTTATATGAAGTAATGTTATCTTGTATTAGGTTGTAGGGATTATACTAATGCATAAAGTGAAGGACTATGTGAGATATGGGTGTTATCTTGTATAATGTGGGCATGATGTATTGACTAGTGTATTTCTCTGAAGTTTACATGTGATGATGATGGACTATGAAGGTCCATACATGTTCAAATGGTGTCTTAATTAGGTATACCTTTTTGTCCCTACTTGATACATAAATGTTTATAGATTATGAACTCTTGGATTATGTAGACATAGGTGCCTTATCCTTGATGTATGAAAGTCATGTGAATGTGATCTCTTGACTTGGTAGGTTTAGGCACCCTTTTCATAAATTGAAATAAGATTTACTATAGCCTCACATGGGTTTTATGAGTTAATAAATTTTTTAAATTATGAATAATGGCTTTAGATGTAAGTTTTAAAGAGTTTAGAAGTCAAACGTCAAGGGACGACGCCGACATTTGAAAACTAGTCTTCTATGTATTGGTGTGTCCTGGTATGTTTTGCATGTTTTTATGTGTCGTTTGGAGTCTAAAATCGGTTGAGGTGACATTAATGTCTTGATAATCATGTTTAGGGTCAAAACATCTAGGTACAATTCCCCAACGAACAACGTATGGTTCCTTGAGAAGGACACAAGACTTGGCCAAGATGCTCCAAGGCAGCGTGCGACCAGTAGCTATGGGAGTGTATCACATCGGGACTTGCTCCAACCATGAGCAAAAACTGTCTCCTCATCGAAGAGACACAGCGGACCCTTCTGTCCAAAATATTACCTCAAAAAAATTTTAGGGAACACCTCCGCGACTCAAACTTGTTACCCGATGATGATTCCGAAAATGAAAGTTAAGTTTGACTTGTTTCAGAAGGTTCAATTAATGTAGGGGTGTTTTGGGTATTTTAGGGGTGTATTATATACTGATTTTTGGTCATTATACACCCATTACTCAATTAAAACCCCCAAAACCTCAATGAGAAATCAACATTTCAAAATCGTCAAAAACTTTTCTCTTCCAAATTTCTCCCAAGCCACCATTGAAAGTAAAGGTCTTAGAGATTGCTAGGAAGGATGATTTAAGCTACTTAATTCTCAATTTTCATTGGATTCTTGAAGAAGAAGGTATGGGGAATCTGTATATTTGATTCATGTTTCAATCAAAGAGTCAATTCAAAGTATTTTCAAGTTCTTCAAAAATACTATTAAAAACCCAATTCCAATTCTATGCATGGGTTTTTTCATGAAAAACTTTTAAATGATGATTTATTTTTATATTGATGATTTTTATAAAGGAAAATCCATGAATCCATGTCTTCTCTAATTCTCTAAATTTCACCATAAAGTGGGTGTGTTGATTTAAATTAATGGTTATAAAATTGTGCTTGAATTTGTGTGGGTTGTTCGTACACGATATTATCTATGTTGAATTGTGAAGAATTGATATTGACTGGAATGATATGAGATTTAATACTTGAATGGGCAAATAGTGATTTGGCCATTATGTTTTTTATTGACTTATGTTTAGTTTAAATGTATAGTTGAATTCAACAATTATCTATGTTGTTTAATAATGAAATTATTGAGGACTAAGGAATGGTGATGGAGGCAATTGGAAGAAGGTAATTTGACCTAATTCCCTTACTAATGTTTAATTGCTCTTTTGTGGTATGATCCATTTATGGTGGCAGTGTTTACTTATTGTTCTTAATGTTCTCATGTCATTGTCGATATTATTATATGAATTATAGTAGTATCTTGTTAGTATATATGTGAAGGTACGATGTGGAGTTTATTATATGAAGTAATGTGATCTTGTATAAGGTGGTATGGCATATATGAATGCACAAAGTAAAGGACGATGTAAGATATGGGTGTGCTCTTGTATAATGTGGGCATGATGTGTTTACTAGTGTATTTCACCAATGTTTACATGTGATGATGATGGACTATAAGAGTCCTTACATGTTGAAACGGTGACTTTCTTAGGTAGACCTTGTTGTCCCTACTTTATACATATATGCTTCTAGATTATGAACTCTTGGATTTGGTAGAGTTAGGTTCCTTCTCCTTGATGTATGAAAGTTATGTGAATCTGATCTCTTGAATTCATAGACTTAGGAACCCTTGTCGTATATGTATGAATTAATGTATCAATTAATGAAAGTCTAGGATCGGTAGACCTAAACTAGGTACTCTTCTATGAAAGACTAATATGAAAACCTTGACTAGTAAAAGAAGGTTAAGAATGTCAAACCTTGAATTTAAAAAGAGGATCAATATAGAAGTCTTGAAGTGGTAGACCGTAATGGTGCCCCTATTTGAGTGGAATCATGGACTTAAAAGTAGGTTGGCTAGAACTTCATAAAACCATCTTTAAGAAAGTCATAAGATCTATCTGAATGAACCTTAATCGGCATCCCTTGTGTAACCCTTCTTGGTAGTGGTATTATGAGATAGTAGGACTTAAGGATGGTACCTTCTAAAATACTCTTATATGAATGAACTTACTCTATAAGATTCAAGGCAAAGCACCGAGCGGATATGCTTGTCGTAGTAGCTCTACTTCAGTATTATACTAGATTACAAAGAAGCCCTTGATATCCTTTGAAATATGTGCCTACATGGGATGTGTCCTGGTTCTACCTTTGGAAAGTAGAACATCTTCCACGGTGTGGGGTCTTAGGACATTAGATTACATGTCTAGCTAGTATGGTCTTTGTCAGTTAATGCTTATACTCATCATGTGGGTTGTGCACTCTAGTTATTGGATAGTTTATACAACGTGTTAGATGTGCACTCTAGTTATTGGATAGTTTCTACAACGTGTTGGATATGCACTCCAGTTATTGGACAGGTTCTACAAAATGTGGGGTGGTGGATTGGGACGCTATGTACACTTGGCACGAGTAGGCTTTGAAGGTACTAAACTGAGTTCCCTTGGTTTTCCAAGGACATGATATGAAGTCCCATAATTGTATGGTTAACTTCTAAATGACTTATATTAATGTATGTTCTCCTAATGAAAGCAGGTTGAATAGAAAGGATCTTTTCTAATGTGGATTTGAGGAACACTTAGGTTTTCTTGAAGAGGGTGTATGGGCGGTCTCTTAATGTCTTACTTAAATGGGTTTTAGAGTAGCCTTAAGTAGAGAGTCTAAATGATGAAAGGTTACTTGATGAATATGGAATTAAGTGTTAAACATTGATGCTACTTGAAAATGAATTTATATGTGAATGTGGACTTGTGTTATGTCTCTTAAAAAAATTATGATGAATGTTTTTATCAAAATGTCATGAAATCATGTTTCTATACTAAATGTCCCTTATAGAATTGTTTTGCATGGTATCCACATTTAGTTCATTAATTGCGCTAACCCCTTTCTTTCCCTTTTTGACTAAAGTGTAGGGATTGAAGATGTAGTATGCTATGGAGGTTAGTAAGGTCTCTAATTGGTTGAAGATGAAGATTGGTAAGTCATTATAGATTTGAGGACAAGATCCATGTGTTTCTTTTATGTATTTTTTGCCTTTCTTAAACTGTATGGGCTTAGTCCCAATGTTATACTTACAAGTATTATATGGTTTATGAGACACACCTGTTGTAAAGTTAGATGTTTTAAAAGTCTTCTGCTTGGTTATAAATGAAAGTATTCTTTGTGTCAGTAGAAAATTTTAAATTCTTACTTATTTTGAGTATCGTATGCAATGAAAAATCCATCTGGCTTGTATAAGACATCCGAGAAGTCGAATACGTAGGTTACGACTAGGGGGTACTCTAGGTATTTACATTAGGGGAAATTCAAGGGGACTCTATTTGTGTAAGAACCGATAAATTAAAAGCTAAACATAACTTTATTCAAATCCTTAACCAAGCTTGAATCAATGGAGGAAATATGCCCTCTTCTCTTATCTTATCTTCTTCTTCTTCACTTCTTGAGAGAGAATTTCTTGAGAGGATTGGGGGACTTAGATGAATGAGCTAAAATTATTTAGTTTAGGGGTATATTATGTATTTATATTTGGCTTAACACTAACTAATAGATGTACCTTAACCCCTTGCTAATTACAAACTTAACCCCTAAACACTTAACTCGAAAGTAAAACACCTAAAGTTTTGTTAACCTACAGACCCCCACCCACGGAACATAGGTATGTTCATGTCTTGTTCTGGCTAGTCGTAGATGGTTTTAAGAGGATTCATCTTGTAGGCATTTATCAGGAATTGGCCCGCGTCCCCATTTACGGGACTTGGGTCTACCTATGGCCAGTAGGTGACCAATCGTAGGTGCTGCCAAAATTTTGCAGCTTTTGGGCTGTTTTTAGGGTCTTCCCCAATGACCCCTTAGGTGGTCCTTGGGGGTCATACCTTGACTCCATAATACTTAAAACCCTATTCTAACTATGGGAATTGTTTTTAAAACTTTTGATCCTCCTACAACACTCCCAAAAACTTACGAAAGACTTTAGAATTTTCTAGTTCGACTTACTAGTTTCGGAGGTATTACATTATCTCCCCCTTTGGATCATTCATCCTCGAATGAAAATTCTAAACAATTATTAAATTCACAACTCTAAGATTATATCCCATTATGCATTCACTACATTTAAATTCACACAACCAAGGGAAAAAACATCAATTCCAAGCTAAACACATTCAATGCAACACAAGGGAGTAGGAACTACTTCTACAAACACAAAATGCATGAAATTCTATATCTATTAATTTTCAAAGAGGAACTAACATCTCCTAGATAAAACATGTTCAACACCCATTCATGAATCCTAAATGAAATTTACTCACAAAAGTTATTTTTTGTAGGAGGAATCTTTCAACTCCAAACTAGAGCATGCTCATATAATGATCTCATGAAGTCTATATGCAACTCTACTCAATGCACAACAACATGAGGAAATACTGCACATAAATCATTTTTAATAAGACCTAAACATTTTCATGAACATGCATATATGGAAATCATGGAAGCACATAATAACATAATTAGGTAGGCACACTATCTCCCACTTGGGAGTAAGCCTACGCAATTTCTACTAAAGATCATGCATACTAAAACAAACTACAAAGTTCGACATAACAAGTCATCAAAGACAAGAATCTGTAAATTACAAACGCATAAAACACATACCATAAAGGACATGAGAATATCACTATTGATCTTCTATAGATTTGGGAGAATAAAACTTATTCTTCTTTCGAGGATCCACATCGCCACTACGAGAGGCGGTTTGTTTACCCGCTCTTCTTATAACCTTATTCTTAGACAATCTATCATCATGTTTCCATTCTAATAACATCAAAAATAACCATCTCTATCGACTAAACTCTAACCCTCGTGCCTCATACCACACCTATAGCAAGTGGTGCATAGGGACTTATTACTCATCCCTTGTAGACTAGGAGTACATACATTTTTATCCTTATGCCTAGGAGCATTAGACAAGCCTTGCCACTAAAACTTATGTCGATTCCTAGAACGACCATGTCCATTAGACCCATCATGAAAAGTCTTATCATTTTCCACCCTAGTCCTATTATTCTCCCTAGACATATTATTTTCCCCAGACCTTACCTCATCAAGAATATCCATCTTCATTTATTGAGAACACGCCATAAGACGTGATGCTCATATCATCATGGAGCATTGTCTTACAACATATGTTTACCACTAATTTAGACACACCTGTGATGTACCATAAGTTTATGGTATTTTTAATACATTTAACTTAAGAGTTTTGTGTGTCTAAGGCTATTTGTATTGGTTTTGATGTCTATTTCTCATTTTTGAAGGAAATGTGTTCAGGTGCGGAAATTAAGAGACAAAATTAGTAGAATGTAGAAAATGGCATTTACGGAGGCAATCTACAGACCATAGGTCTTGTTACGATCCGTATATGGTGGACGTAGAGGTTCATTCAAGCATTGCTGAAGATAAAAGGATTTTTGACAAAGTGTGGAACCACAGGTGAAACCTACAAACAGTAGATTGAACTACGTATCGTACTGTTTCTCCATCAATTACATCTGAGCATTGGATTTTGTGCATGACCATGAAGAGTTCAAATATGGATCTATGATGAGGATTTACGTACTGTAGGTCATTCGACGGTCTCTATTGACGAACCATCCAATGTGATAATTTTGAAGATTGAAATTTTGCCTTAGTCCTGAGCCACGAAAAAGACCTACGGACCGTAGATTAGTATGGTATACTAAAGACGTGTTCCAAAACATTGTTTCCTTTTTAGTTAGGACTTATGTTCTTATGGAATGTAAACATAATTTTTAGAGGTTAGATATTATTGTTCTTGTTCTAGTTCTTGACTGTGGGAATTAATTTGCGAACTTTGGCGATTATTGATTTTAAAAGCATGTTTCAAAGATTTTGACTTTGCAATTCACGTTGAAATTTGGGTTTATTCTTTTTATTACATAAATTCATAATTATTTCATCTAAAAATATGAATTGTGTTCAAGTTAATATGGGTAACTAAATCAACAACTAGGATTGTGGGTACCATGAGCGATTAACAAAGTATGAATAGTAATTAAGTAGTTCTTGAATAGTTTTATTGCATGCATTGTTAATTCTTTAGTTTAGAATTCTTTTAAATGAGTGCACGCGTTAAAACTCGCATTGTTTCTACTTGTTTGACCAAGGAGGTAGTTATTAAGAAAAATATTATAAACATAGATTTAGTGTGATGCTATCTAATAGTCTAATGTTGATTGGTGAGAGGGTTAAAACTAAGTCATATACATTGATGTGATGTCTAAAATGAGGTAAAGGTAAGGGTTTAGTAAATTATACACACGTAGCCGGACTGAGGTGAAATTATCTAGATGCCGGACCAAGGATTTAGAGATACCTAACTTATCATTTTGCATGTAATACATAAGAAAGGGTTGTTATTACTAGGATAACGGAGTTATGAGCTTATGGAGAGCCTATACACCTTAGTTACTTTCTTATCTTTCTAACAACTAAAGTTTGAATCTTGCTCACTGATTACTTACATAATTTCCTAATGTGTTTCACAAATCTCCCCCCCCCCCCTTAATTAATTATTCGAGGGTATATTTTGGATAAACAAATATAATTTTCAATTCAGTTGAAGTCTAGACCATATTTCTCGTGGGATTGACCTAGCCTACAAGTTGGGTTCTTTACTTGATAACGCTTGCTTATGCTTCCTCAGAGCGGTTTAATTTGAGCATATTGCTTCGCTATCTGGAATTTGACCTTTAAATTAAGTTTAACTACTTATTGAAATTTGGTCAAATATTTCCTAATTTTACTTTTTTTCCTTTTGTTTTTGTCTCTCTCATGTTCCAACTCTAGTGTATGTCAAGTAAATGCAATCAACTATAACCTTACTCCCTAGAATCCTGAACTTAATAGAACTTTGCGGAAAATGAATAATTAAAGAGGGGTAGTTAATCATATTTGAGGAGAATCATGCGATGGTGCTGGGTTGCAACCTCCGAGGGTTGTGAATAAAAATAATTAGGCTCCAGGAGGAAATCGATTGGGAGATGCATTGAGGGTGTAGGAGCAACCAGGGCCACGACCACCAGACAACTACAGGGTCAACTTTGATATTGTTGACTTTGATGGAGAGCTTGACCTACCTCTTCTACCACCAGGGTATACCTTTGTGGTGACTAATAGCTTAATGCAGATGCTCACAGTGAGAGGCATATTCGAGGGTTGGCGTCGGATGACCTGTATACTCACATAGCCAAGCTAAGGGTGGTTTTCAAAAGTTGTGTAGGTCGATCGGTCTGGTACATGGATCTCATTGGACTGTGAGTATTCCCACTATCATTGAACAGTGATGGAGCTACTTGGTTCAATGAGTTTTCTTACAACTCATTCTACACATGTGATCAATGGAGAGATACGCTCTTAGAAAAATTGTTTCACGTATGCAAAACGGATAAGCTATACAATTTCGTGGAACTACTTTGAGAGTTTGTGAGTAGTTCTTGGGAAAGGTTCACCTCTTTCATAAGAGGTGTTTCGAATTACCGCATGGATGAAAAGTTGCTGAGAGGATATTCCTACTAAGGGCAGGATGAGAAATGTAAGGTAGTGCTTGATACTATTACTGGGGGTTCATATGGTGATTGCACTTTTGGGCAGATTATGGAGAAACTACGGAAGATATTGCGGATAACAATGCTTGGAGCACTAGAAAAGCAGATACTAGAGGAACACATCTGCAGTCCAAGTCACTGCAAATTAATATGTAGATTATATTCCTGAATAGATAGCACAGTGAGAACTGAAGTGGGGTTGGTATTAAAGCATGTGAGTAGAGGTACTGAGAAGGTAAATGTTGTGAATCATTTGACTAAGAATCCACCACAGGTTGAGGAGTGTTTACTATGAAGAGGATGCTTATGTGGTGAATGATCAGATGGGGGGATTTTGATAAAGCACTCAAGATTCCAACATGAATAATTGGCGCCAAGGTCAAGGAAACCATGTTCAAAAATGTGGCAACTATAACCGACATGGTCAATATGTCTGGGATGGTAAATACAATTGCGATAACAACTACAATCGAAACAACTGTTCCACCTCAAAATGTGGAATCTTGTCCTAGGGATTCTAACGGTAATATGTCATGAATTAAGGATATGATGCAAAATATGATCACAAGGTTTGATGTGATTGATGAAAATGTGAAGGAGATGTGTAATGACTTGTCCAGTATTGGTCAAATATTTGTTGCGCATGTAGTGTCAGTCAAGCATCTTGACAAGCAGATAACTATTGTCTACTACAGTAAACCCACATCAACCTGGCACTCTCTTGAGCAACATTATACAGAATCCAAAGAATGATGGGCATAGTATGGCAGTTACTACTCGAAGTATAAAAAAAACATTGGTCCACGTATGCCTTTACGAGGAAAAATTTAAGACTAGTAAAGATGATGATGTGGTTAAGGTGAGTGGAGAGTCAAAGAATGTGACACAGAAAGAATAGAAAGTGTCACAACCTGGAATACACCCTATACCTATTCGGCGTCGGCGTCCTCTTCGAGGACTAAGACTACCCTCTTAGCGTGCGTCATTACATTCATATGTCAAATTTAGCGGAAATTTAAAACCTTTTCATTACTTCAAATTGGAAGTTAACATATACCTCTACATACATATATTATATATATATATCGAGTATAGATAGATCCTTTGTATAGGAAGATTACTTAGTCTTCTACTTTTATTTCACACATATATGTAAAATATAACATAGACATAATAGTCCTGTCATCTCATAACCATCGAATAAGAGTGTAAGAACTTTGGCATAACCCATATATCAAGTAAGAATGCCTTACATGGTCTATATAATGTTTAATAATAAATGAAAAGAAAAGAACATAATATTCTTAAACTCAAAAAAACTCCATTAGCTAGATAGTGACATCGCGCTCGGAAAGTGAGAGCCTACCCTACTTGGATGAATAAGAGATACAAGCCTTATTCAAGTCATTTTCTAAGCACTTCAAAGACCGGAACCTAAAATGCAGGGGGAAAGGGAAGAAATGGGTTTAGTACGCCACTTGTACTAAGTATGAGACCATATGCGCACAAACTTTAAAATCATGCTAAGAAAAGGGATATTTCATAAAGATATGCAATTTACTTTGAAAACACTTATGCACATTGAACAAGATCATACCAATCAATAGGACATGTTCATTAAGTCATAAGCATGTACGACACAATACCAACAACACCAAAACTAGTCAAGTCAACATACATACGCTATAATTGAACACATAGTCAATTAACTCTATCATCAAGTCATAATAGAAATACGCATGAATAAAAGTACATTTCATAACCAAATCAAGACAATTACCCATTACCCTTATCAAGTCAACAAGTACAATGACTAAGCAAAGCCCCATAACCTTACTCAATCAAGTAACCCAACAAGAATCATTACTAACATACTACTTCACATACCATAGCATTAAAGAGTACATATCATTTTACTTTAACCATATAGACCAACACATATTCATAAGTGACACCAATAAACATATAGTCTCAACAATGTGCAAGTTCATAATATACATGTCTTATTGCATTATAAGCATTCTCATACATCAGAACATCCTCCTAAAACTCCCTTCAAGGCTAACTAGTGCAATGTTTAGGTAGAGTCACATACCTCTACCTAAATAAGTTAAACCCCTTAGGTCATCTTAGTTAGAGTTCAATCTTTTAGTTCATTTTACCTTTTGGGAACATCTTTCCCTAATAGACATAGACCATATGAGCTAATGTGGAATTCGGTGTCATGGAACCCTACACCAATAAAAGGCAGACTACTTGCCAAGGTAATACCAAAACACGAACATAGCTACTACGTGGATCCACTAACTAGTATTCGTAGTGTGGAAACATAGTTCAAGAACTAGGAGATATTATTGGGACCCTCTTTATGATACATGCATTGTAGTCTCCAATATCAAGAGTACATAGTGATCCTCCCTTCCCTATGTGGGAAGAGACACTCCTCACTCTAGTTCACTCGGTGCTATGATAGAGTCCCTTTTTGAAACGTCTTTAATGTCTTTATTATTCATCATAGCTTATTCTAGGAAATAGAGTCTAACCGTTGTATAAAATCATCATCATCATAGCTCAATAACAATTATATGAGTATTATCCTTTCATTACAATTTATACAGGTGAATTTAGCACATTAACATTTTCATACCATAATAAGGCACATTGGGAAATCATTCACCAACCTTATTACATTTACATCTTAACCCAACCTCTCACAAATCGTAGTAAAGACATTCCAATTCAACATCATACCACCCTATAAATTCTAATACAAGGCATACAACAATACAACATCATGACTTAATCACAATTAACCATAATTTGAAGTAAAGGATAGGGATCACAAGCCTTACCAAGTCTCTATCATAGTTTATCGTCAAGGTCTTACCACAAACCAAAAATTCAACCCAATTTGGGTATATATCATCATAATTCAACAAACTTCATGGCAACAAGGTTAGAAGAATCACTATATCACAATTCAATACTAGATCAAAGCTTAATACAAGATACTTAGGTCAATTAACAACATACTTCATAACCTAGATCATCTTCTCAAGACTAACATGAATGTACTATAAATCACCCTATTTCATTCATGATTAGTTTAACAACATCATCTAGTAGTAATTCAATTAATAATCAAGTCAATTGAACCAATACAATCTAATTCTTATCAAGATGAAAACATATGGTTAAGGATTAAGGGTCATCTTCTACAAATTAGACCAAACCATCAAGATACATCATAATTAGGTTAGAATACATTTTAATATGTTAATAATATCCACAATAAATCAGAAACAAATCAATTCATAACATCAATTTCGTATTGGATGAAAACCTACTTGAAAAGTCAACTTTTAGAAATCAATTTGATGGAACCCTTTGAGGAAAGAGGTCTCAAAGGTCAATTATATCTCATACCTTATTAGTTGATGAATTTTAACATAGAAACCTTGGTATTTTCAGCCCTAAAACCCTCCCCTTGATTTGTCTTAAATGAAGTCTTCACTAGAGAGAGAAAGAAGAGAAAAGGAAGTGAGTTTTGTTTTTGAGAGTTGTAATTAGTCTAATAGGGTTGGGATCTTTATATGGGGGGTTAATTAACATAAGTATAATTGTCTTAACCCCCTATTAATGACTTAACTCCTTGATTAATTAATTTGAGTCACTTAAAAACGTGCAGAAAATTGGACCCCTCACAAATGAGACCCCGATCGACGGTCCGTCTAAGGGTCGACGGCTCTTGCCCCCTTCCGTACTGCTCATCAATAGACGAGTTCAGAGACATGTCCAAATGGATTATTAGCCAAAATTTACATTACACCAAATGGATTATTGTTGGTCAACGGATGGCATCTACGCTCCATCGATCCACACACATTTAATCGATAGCCTTTCGTGGGTGCACACTTCCAGGCAGTGTTTGACTCCAACGCGCAAAGGTCCTCCTCAAGGGACCTTGCTTGGTCTTTGGGAATTCGTACCCGTACGTTTCGAAAATGAATCAACTTAAACACATGTTAGACACCCTTTCACTATTTTCCTGAATTTCTGACTCCTAAAAGCTAGTCAAATAGGCTAAGGCACGGTAGTACTTTTTTGAACTTGTTTCCGAACGTCATGGACGTTCTTGGTCGTTTTGGTTTCTAGACTTTATAAATGACTTATATTTATTAAAATGAACCTTAAAACAGTCTCTAAAACATTTATTAAAATGAACCTTAAACAGTGTCTAAACCTTAAGACACTTATGTTAGCCTCTAGAACACGTCTTGAATTTTTGAAGAGTTACATTATCCCCCCACCTTAGGAATATTCCTCCCAAATGACACTAAAATTCTTTTGAAGGAAGGAATAGACTCAAGACTATCAGACCAACCAACAAAAACACATTACAACATGAGTCACAACACAAACCATATTACTTACACAAGGCAATTCAAAAAGCTTCAATTAGCACACATAAGGCTCAACATTACATTATGTGGAATATCCTTCTTACAATAAGAAGAGCTTAACATAGAATTTATGAGTCAATTATGCCAAAGTTAAACCTATCAACATACTACACATCATTTCATAAAGTCTCACCATATCAAAATGCAGTACATGATTCAAAACAAGAAAAATTGCAAATTCCAAATCCAATGCACAATTTCACTATAGTTCACTCTAATGACATAAAAATGCACCTTTTGCATAACTTCATCAAAAATAAAGAAACTTCAATTTTTAGTCACTATTTCATTATTAGTAAAAACTACTAACTTTAGTTAAAAATAGATGAGGGTAACGGGACTTCATGTCGGTCTCGGCCTTCCATGTTGCAACCTCAAGTAGGTGATTCTTCCGTTACACATTTACGGAAGCCACTTCTTTATTTCTTAACTTCTTTACTTGTCTATAAAGGATTTGAACCGGAATTTCCTCATAAGAGAGGCTATCCTTCACACCAAGACCCTCTATAGGAAGAATAGACTCGGGATCACCGATACACTTCTTATGCTTGGAAACATGGAAAATCGGATGAACCAAAGAAAATTCACTCCGAAGCTTCAATTCATATGCAACTTTACCAACTCTTTTCAAGATTACATAGGGACCCACATAACGAGGACTCAACTTACCCTTCTTGCCAAATATAACCACCCCTTTCATAGGCGAAATTTTCAAATACACCTTATCATCTTCTTCAAACTCTCAAACCCTTCTCCTATGATTGGCATAAGACTTTTGCCGACTATAGGTTGTTAGCAACCGGTTCCTTATGATATGAACTTTCTCCAAAGTCATATAAATAAAATTAGGACCAAGAACCATCAAATAAGAGACCTACACCTCCTACCATACAAGGCTTCATAAGGATCAATGGATACGGACGAATGGAAACTATTATTGTAACAAAACTCCACCAAAGGCAAATGTTTTTCCAATTTCCCTTAAAATCAATAATACAATCCCTAAGCATATATTTAAGGGTTTAAATAATACGCTCTTCTTGACCATCCATTTATGGATGAAAAGCGGTACTTAACTTTACCTTAATATCCAACCCTTTTTGGAATGACCTCCAAAACCTAGATGTAAATTGTGCACCCGTATCTTATATGATGGATAAAGGAATACCATGGTTACACACAATCTCATCTATGAATATCCTTGCATAATCTTCCACCGAATAAGTAGACTTGACGGGAATAAAATGAGTGGACTTGGTCAATCTGTCCACAACCACCCACATAGAGTCATATTGCTTTTGAGTCCGAGGCACACCTACTACAAAATCCATATTGATGTCTTCCCACTTCCAATAGGAACTTGGATTTCTTGTACCAAGCCACTCGGCTTTTGATGCTCGATTTTAAGTTATTAGCAAGTTGGACACTTAGCAACAAACTTCATTATGTATTTTTTCAAACCTTACCACCAAAAGACTTCCCTAAAGTCATGGCACATTTTTGTCCAACCCGGATGAATGGAGTAAAAGGACCTATCGACTTCCTCAAGGATCCGGTTCCTCAACCCATCCACATCGGGAACACATAACCTACCTTGATACCTCAAGACACCATCCCCTCTAAGGAAAATGTCTCATTAAGCTTGCTAAGAACCGATTCCTTCAACTCCATCAATGATTGATCAAGGTGTTGTTTGGACTTTACCTCGATTACTAACGATGACTCTGAGCTATGATAGACCTTGAAAGCACCATTCGGAGAATCTTCCAACCTCACTGCCAATCTAGCCAACCTATGAACACCTCTCACTAGGACTTTCTTGGCTTAATCTATGTGAGACATACTACCCGTAGATAAATCAATTAGAGCATCCTCAACCACATTTTCATTTCTGGAATGATAGGTAACACTCATATTGTAATATTTCAATAATTCTAACCACCTTCTTTGTCTAAGATTTAACTCCTTTTGGGTAAACACATATTGGATACTTTAATGATCAGTATACTCATCCACATGGACTCCATACAAGCAATTCCTCCATAGTTTTAAGGTAAATACCATGGCTGCTAACTCAAGATCATGAGTTGTATGGTTTCTCTCTTGCACCTTAAGTTACCTAGAAGCATAGGCTATTACCTTCCCATGTTGCGTAAGCACACATCATAAGCCTACTCGAGATGCATAATAGTACACAATGAAACCCTTGGTATCCTTTGATAAAGTCAACACCAGAGCAGAAGTTAGCCTTTCTTTCAGGATTTGGAAGCTCTTTTCACATGCCTTCGACCACTCAAATTTCTTACACTTTTGGGTTAAAGTAGTCAAGGGAGATGCAGTGGACGCTAAACCTTTCACAAACCTTCAATAATAACTCGTTAGACCCACTAAACTCCTAGTGTCGATTGGAGTAAATGGTCTAGGTCAATTCTTCACCGCCTCGGTTTTCCTTTGATCAACCTCAACTCCCTCCTAGATATGATATGACAAAGAAATGCTACCGACCTTAACCAAAACTCACATTTGCTATACTTGACAAACAATTGATTCTCCTTAAGCACTTGCAACACCACTTTTAAATGGTTCATGTGATCACCTTCATTTTTTGAATATACCAAGAAGTCGTCAATAAAGACAATGACAAATAAATCTAGGTAACTTCGAAACACCCTATTCAAGAGATCAAAAAACATCATCCGGGCATTTGTGTGACCAAAGTACATCACTAAGACATCATAGTGACCATATCTAGTCTGAAATATCATCTTTGGTACATCCTCACCTCTTACCTTAAGTTGGTGATACCCCGACCTCAAGTCGATCTTAGAAAAGTAGTTTGCCCCATGGAATTGAACAAACAAGTCGTCAATCCAAAGGAGAGGATACTTGTTCTGAATAGAGATTTTATTGAGTTGGCGGTAATCAATGCACATCCTAAAGGGCGTATCCTTTTTCTTTACAAATAAAACCGAAGTACCCCATGATGAAATACTAGGTTGAATGAAATACTAGTCTAGTAAATCCTTCAACTTTTTCAATTCGTCCAGAGCCATCCGAAAAGGAGGAATTGAAATGGGATTTGTATCCGAAAGATCATTAGGAAAGACCTACAAAAAAATCCCTCACTATGGGGACCGACACAATTGGAGCAATTTTAGAGTCTAATCTTGGACTCTTACTATATGGTATAATCACCCTTTAGAGATCATTTTACAAGCTTTCAAGCAAGAGATGATATGGCCTCTAGGGATATAATTTCCCCCCCTTCCACTCTAAAATGGGCTCATTTGGAAAGTTAAACTTCACCACCCCCTTTCTACAATCTATAGAGGCAAAATAAGCATGCAACCAATCCATACTCAAAATGACATCATAATACAACATATCAAGTTATACTAGCTCAATATAATAAACTCTATTGGGCAACATTAAAGGACAATATCTATACACCTTTTTGAAACAACCAACTCCCCCACCGGGGTAGACACTTTAAAAGGTTCATGCAATATATCAGGCAAAATGTCAAACTATTTAGCTACTAGAGGAGTAACAAATGAGAAGGTAGCACCGAGATCAATTAAAGCATATACATAAATAGAGAAGACTTTCAACATACACGTCACCACGTCGGGACAAGTCTCTAGCTCACCCTTAGAGCGAATAGCATAGAAATGTTTCTTGTTTGGAGACTCATTTGAACCACTTGCTTGAGCTTGAACATTACCCTTCTATTGACCCCTCACATTAGGGAAATCTTATCCTTGTGCCCACTTTTACGACAACCAAATTAATTATTTGTTCCCTTAAGACAATCACCATAATGTTTTTTGCCTCACTTTCCATAAGTTAGCTTCTAGGTTTGTGAACTAGTACCCTTTACCTTTTTAGGATTAGGGTTAGACACCCTATCATCCCTAGATTTAAGGAAATTTGAAGGAACTTGATCAGAAACATTCTTTTTAAACCTAGGCTTGTCTTGTATCTCAAGTCTATTCTTTGACGAACCTCTATTAATAGATCTTGCCCTCTTATCATCTCTACTATTCCTCTTAACTGTTGCCTCTTCTACATGTTCGGCATGAACCATAAGAAGAGAAATGTTCATGTTGTCATGTAGCATAGCCGAATGACACTTCTCTTGCAAATCATCCGACAACCCGTCACAAAATGACTCATTTCATCTCTAAGATCGAAAACCAAAGATGGAGCATATTTTGACAATTGTAAATTTAAAAGAGTTTTCATGAACACTCATACCTCCTTGGCGAAGGTTGATGAACTCCACCACCTTATCTTTCATCTTCTCCCTAGGAAATAACCGATCAAGAAAATCCTTCTTGAACACTTCACAAGTCACCGGTCCACCTCTTAAAAGCCTATTGTCCTTCCATTGGATGTACCATGCTTGAGCCATATCCTTGAATTGATAGGTGGCTAACTCGGCCTTTTCACTAGTAGACAACCCCATAGCATAGAGGATCTTGTAGATTTCATCAATGAACTATTGGGGGTCTTCTTCAACATTGGACCCATAGAAAGTAGGAAGATTTTCCTAGTGAAGTCCCTTAGATGAGAGGCCATAGTAGAAACTTGTTAATTTTCCCTTTGTACAACCTCGAAATTAGCTTGGACCGTCATGGCTTGAGCTTGAGTAGTGGCATCTTGTGCTTGGGTTGTAATGGCTTGGCCATTTGAAAGAGAGCGTCCCTTATGTTCTTATCCGTCAAAGGAGAAGGATTCACCGGGGCATTCACATCTTTTTCAAGAGGAGGAACTTGATCACCATGGGGAGGTGCTCCCGCATTGGCAATCTCTTCTTCAAGTCTTCGTGCCGCATTCCTTAGAGTATTCATTTCCTATAATCACAATAATAGGATTAGATTCAAAAAAAATAGAGCTAACACTCCAAAGGTATAATATTGGACTTCCAAGAAAGTGAGAGTTTCCTAGGCATCACATAGGTTCATATCCATAAGTGTGGCGCGCTTCACAACTATGAATACCAACTTACATACACTGGTTGAGAGAGAAATTGACTAAGAGATAATTCAACCTCATGCTTTGATACTGAGTTTGTCACATCGGGGAATATACCCTAGACGTAACCGGCGGCGGCTTCCTCTTTGAGGACTAAGACTAGCCTCTTAGATTACATCATTACATTCATAGATCAAATTTAGCGGAAATTTAGAACTTTTTAATTACTTCAAATTGGAGGTTTACATACACCTCTACATAAACCATATTATATATATATCGAGTATACATAGACCCTTCATATTGGAAGATTACTTAGTCTTCTACTTTTATTGCACACATATATATAAAATATGACATTGTCATAATAGGTGTCTCATCTCATAACCATCTAATAAAAGTGTAAGAACTTTGTCATAACCCACATATCAAGTAAGAATGTCTCACCTAGGCTATATAATGTTTCATACTAAAGGCATCGCCCTCGTAAAGTGAGAGCCTACCCTACTTGGATGAATAAGAGATCCAAGCTTTCTTCAAGTAGTCTTCTAAGCACTTCAAAGACCGGAACCTAAAATGTAAAGGGAAAAGGAAGAAATGGGGTTAGTACGCCACTTGTACTAAGTATGAGACCATATGCGCACATACTTTAAAATCGTGCTAAGAAAAGGGACATCTCATAAAGATATACAATTTACTTTGAAAACACTTATGCACATTCAACAAGATCATACCAATAAATAGGACATGTTCATTAAGTCATAAGCATGTACATCACAATACCAACAACATCAAAACTAGTCAAGTCCATATACATATGCTATAATTGAACACATAGTCAAGTAAGTCTATCATCAAGTCATAATAGAAACAAGCATGAAAAAGAGTAAATTTCAATATAACCAAAGCAATACAATTACCCATTACCCCTATCAAGTCAACAAGTGCAATGACTAAGAAAATCCCCATAACCTTACTGAATCAAGTAACCCGACAAGAATCATGACTAACATCCTACTTCACATACCATAGCATTTAAGAGTACATATCATTTTACTTTAACCATATAGACCAACACATATTCATAAGTGACACCAATAAACATATAGTATCAACAATGTGCAAGTTCATAATATACATGTCTTATAGCATTATAAGCATTCTCATACATAATAACATCCTCCTAAAACTCCCTTCAAGGCTAACTAGTGCAATGTTTAGGTAGAGTCACATACCCCTACCTAGACTAAGTTAAACCCCTTAACTCATTTTAGTTAGAGTTCAATCCTTTAGTTCATTTCACCTTTTGGGAACATCTTTCCCTAATCGACATAGACCATATGAGCTAATGTGGAATTCGATGTTATGGAACCCTACACCAATAAAAGGAAGACTACTTGCCAAGGTAGTACCAAAAGTCGAACATAGCAACTACGTGGATCCACTAGCTAGTATTCATATGGTTGAAACATAGTTCAAGAACTAGAAGATATTATTGAGACCCTATTTATGATACATGCATTGTAGTCTCCAATATCAAGAGCACATAGTGATCCTACCTTCTCTATGTGGGAAGGGACACTCCTCACTGTAGTTCACTCGGTGGTAAGATAGAGTCCCTTTTTTAAACGTCTTTAATGTCTTTATTAATCATCATAGCTTATTCTAGGCAATAGAGTCTAACCCTTTTATAAAATCATCATAATCATAGCTCAATAAGAATTGTATGAGTGTTATCCCTTAATTAAAATTTATATAGGTGAAGTTAGCACATTAAATTCTCATACCATACTAAGGCACATTGGTAAATCATTCACAATTTTTATAACATTTACATCTTAAGATAAAACCTACAAATCACAGTTAGACATTCCAATTCAACATCATACTACCCTTTCCATACTAAAACAAGGCATACTACAATACAACATCATGACTTAATCACAATTAACCATAATTTGAGGTAAAGGATAAGGATCACAAGACTTACCAAGTCTCCTTCATAGTTCATCATCATGGTCTTACCACAAACCATCAATTCAACCCAATTTGGGTATACACAATCATAAGTTAATAACCATCATTACAACAAGGCTAGAAGAATCACTACATCACAATTCTATGCTAGATCAAAGCCTAGGACAAGATGCTTAGGTCAATTCACAGCACACTTCATAACCTAAATCATCTTCTCAAGAACTAGCATGAAGGACTATATATCACCCTAATTCATTCAGGATTAGTGTAACAACATCATGTTTTGGTAATTCAACCAATAACCAAGTCAATTGAACAAATACAATCTAATTCATATCAAAATGAAAACCCAGAGTTAAGGGTTAAGGGTCATATTCTTCAAATTAGACCAAACCATCAAGATACATCATAATTACATTAGAATACATGTTAATCTAATCATAATATCAAAAATAAATCATTAAAAAATCAATTCATAACATTAATTTCGTATTGGATAAAAACCCACTTGAAAACTCAATTTTTAGAAATCAAATTGATGAAACCCTTTGAGGAAAGAGGTCTAAAATGTGAGTTAGATCTCGTAATTTGCTAATTGATATAGATTTATGGAGAAAACTTGGTACTTCCTGCCCTAAAACCTCCCCTATCTTGGTCTTAAAAGGAGTCTTCACTAGAGAGAGAAAGAAGAGAGAAGGAAGAGAGTTTTGTTTTTGAGAGGTGTGATGAGTCTAATGTAGTTGGGATCTTTATATGGGGGGTTAATTAACATAATAAGACTTACCTTAACCCCAAAATAATTAATTAACCCCTTAATTAATTAATTTGAGTCACTTAAAAATGTGCAGAAAATTGGACCCCTCACATACGAACCCTGATCGACGGTCCGTCTGTGAGTCAATGGTTCGTGCCCCCCTTTCGTTCTGCTTATTTGTCAATGATTTCAGAGACTAGTCCAAATGGAATCTTATCAAAAATGGCTAATTGTTTGTCAACGGATGGTATTGACGCCTCGTTGATCCACACACGTTTCGTCGATGGCCTTTCGTGGTTGCACACTATCCAGGCAGTGATTGACTCCAACGTGCAAGGGTCCTCCTCAAGGGCCCTTGCTTGGTCCTTGTGGAGTCGTACCTGGACGTTTCGATCTTGAATAAACTTAAACACATGTTTTACACCTTCTATCAAATTTCATGCATTTTCGATTCCTAAAGCTAGTAAAATAGGCTAAGGTACGCTAGTACCTCTTTGAACTAGTTTCTGAACATCATGGACATTCTTGGATGTTTTGGTTTATATACTTACTAAATGATTTATATTCATTAAAATTGACCTTAAAACAGTGTCTAAACCTTAAGACTCTTATGTTAGGCTCTAGAACACGTCTTAGATTTTCGAAGTGTTACAGAAAGTAACCAAGAATGTTTTTCCCATACCTAGACCTCCACCTCCCTTCCCAAAGAGGCTAGTAAATTACTTCAAATACGGAAAATACCTTGTGTTTATTACTATGTTGAAACAACTTTCCTTTAATCTTCTGTTGATAAAAGCTTTTGATCAAACACCTAAGTATGCTAAGTTCATGAAGTAAATGGAGACAAAGGAAAGGTCTTTGAGTTTCTAAGATGATGATAGGTTACATTATTTTAGTGTCATTGCTACAAGGTCCCTTGTGCAAAAGAAGGAGGATCTTGGTGCCTTCATTATCCCATGTACCATAGGGTTATTGGACTTTGGTATGGCATTGTGTGATATTAATCTAGCATCAATCTCATGTCGTTGTCCATATATAATAAGTTGGTATAAGAATATCCAAAACCAATTATGATGCGGTTATTCATGGCCGACAAGACTGTGAAGATACCCATTGGTTACTCCATAACGTGCTGGTATGTAATACCCCAAAATGAGATAAGGTGTATAGAGCCTAACATATTTTTATTAAGGTTCTAAGGTCATAAATGCAATATAATATATTTTATAGGCAATATGTAATGTTTGAAGTGATTTGGAAGTCGAGCGTCAAGGGACGACCAAAACGTTCGGCGACTAGTCACCTATGTGTCTCATGTGTCTATGCATGATTATATTTTTGTTCCATGAGTTTTTGAAGCCTATAAATTATTTATAATAATTTTTAATGATTTTATATCGATTTTTGAGAAGTTAAGAGGTCAGACGACCAAGAACGTCCAAGGCGTTCAAAAGATAGCCCTTATGATGCTCAACGTGTGTCTTGATGGGGCCTAGCCTGTTTGGATGACTTGACGGTGTTAGTTTATGGTGAAATTTATGTGGAATGTCTAAAACTTGTTAATGTTTGTATTTACGTTGTAAACGTTCAGGTATGACCTCTAAAGGGCCCCACAATAAGCCCCAAAAGAAAGGCCCAAGGCTTGTCGAGACACTGCCTTGGCAGTGTCAATCGACGGACTAACCGACGTCCAGTTGGTCAACCAACGGCCCGTTGGTAAGGTATCATCGACTGGAACTTACCTTGGGCATGTATCAAGTCAATAATTGTCTAATTACGAATCGACAGAAGCCTAGGCACGGTCCATTTACTGACCAACGCCCCGTAGGTTCCTCCGTCGATGGTGGCCTGTAACCTGCAGGCTGCATCTGTTTTAATTAAAGGGGTGATTGGGAAATTCACCCCATTTACTAACATGAACCTAATAGGTTTATTTAGATTTTTTTTTTGGTGTATATAAGTCATCAAAAACGTGATCACCCTATTCTAGAATCCTCTCACATGATTGAAGCCTTTCCCTCCAAAAATATTTCCCTTCAAACCTCCATTGTTGGTGAAGCTCAAGAACTGCTTGGAGATGGGTTTTATATGGATAAATCATCAAGGTTCAGAGGTTTTCAACTATACAAAGGTATGGTGATCCTTGATCTCTAGTTATCCTTCCATCTAGAGAGTTAATCTCAAAGTTTTGAAAGAGAAAAAGATGATCAAGTGCTTCTTCTTCATTCTAGCCATGGATTCATGCTTAAATTGATTTCAAAAGCATAATATGAACGCTTTGGTGATTATCTACTGATTTTGAAGTGATTTTCAATCCTATTGCATAACAAACCCATGATCTTTCACAAACTCAATTTTAGCCTATGTACGGCTTTATGATCTTACTTTGTTATCGATTGAATTATCATTCTATTACGTTGAGGTGGCTATATCTAATGTTATTTAAATGAATTGATCATGATTTATTGAAGAATTATACATGTGGATCCATGTATGAAGAGTTGAGCATGCATAGCTTAGTATTTTAGAAATTCATCCATGTATAAAGAATTGAACATGCCTAGCTTAGTAATGTAGAAATTCAATGTAGCATGGCCCTTTTTATGATTAAATGTTGTACTTGATTATGTTTTGGTTCTTGTAGATACTATTTTAGGTCAATATTATGGTGTAATTGTGCATATAAATCATGTATGATCAAAATAATGAAGACTTGGTTTAAAAATCTAGGTTCTTCTAGTCTATGGAGTTGTAACTTGTGATGTTGACGTTAGGTAAGTTTCTATATGAATTGGTCATGGTTAATGTCTATAGCTGCTGCCTATAACGAAATATGAGGATAATTTTATGTAATGAACACAATATGGGTCAATTCATGATAGTTTGAATAGGATTAACCTATGTAAACTTACCTTCCATAAAAGCCTTATATAAAGCATGCTTGTGTCGACCGTAATGGCAATTGTAGTAGTGTCTCATCTAGACTATGATAAAGCCTTGTATGGCATTGTGTGTTATGGTCCACTTATGGTGGCAGTGTTTACTTTATTGTCTTTATATATGTGTTTACCATGGCCATGAAGACAAATTGATTAATATATTAACATATGGTTATGATGCTACGATGTGAAGATTATGCCTACTTTCCTATTCTAGTTGTGATCTAGGGTGTATGGCTATTGCATTAGAATGTGTATATACATGTTAGGGTAGAGTATAGGTGCTTCCATTGATGATTTAAATTGGTTAATAATACCTTACCTATGTACCCCTATGTGAATGCATGAATAGCATAAGTTAGGAGTCCTAAGTGTATTATGAAGTTGGTTTGTCTCCTATGCTATTGTGTGTTGTGTGGTCTATACTTGAAAGTGTAATTTGGTATAAGAGGGAGGCGGCCTCGATATGTTATTGATAGACATTATGTGATCATTTTGACCAGTGTACACACACACACACACACATGCATGTTACAAGTAGTATAGGTCATGGTGTCTAAAAGAAAGGTTGTTCTCATATTCACTAGTGTCTACTACTATGCATGTAAAGTATATGTATGTGAAGTATGTTATGTATTACTTACTAGGATGACTTGATATGTGTACTACTATGGGCAAGGGTATGGGACTTTGCCTATGCATTGCACATATATACCTTCATAGGATAGTTCTAGTTTTGGTTTCTATATGTATGAATATGTATGTATCTTGTGTGACTTATTGTGTTATGTGAAAGGTGTTCTCCCATATATGTATATACACACACATGTATGAAGATATAGTCAATAGAGGGGCCTTGAAAGATGTATTTACGTGTACCCTTAACTAGATGATAATTTATATATGCTATGTTCATGTGAATGGATTCTTTACATGATTTAGGTTGATGAACTTCCATATATGACCTTTGAGTTAAGCATATGAGGGGATGACTCATATACCGTGGTTTCACGGTATAATTAATGCTTTTTCCTTAAGTTTAGTATGTCCAAAAGCCTTTTTGTGCTAATCTTGATATAAGTTTCTCTTTGTTTTGCAGGAAATCTGTCCAAAGCTGAATGCGGAGATTTTGAGCAGATAATTGCAGAAGAGACCACCTACGGAGCTTATGACGGTCCGTCGTGCTTGTGACGGTCCGTAGGTGGTAGCGTAGAGGAGCTGCTGAAGGAAGATGGGGAATTCTGACCAAGTGTGGGATCACGAAGTTTGTGACGGTCCGTCATGGACATGACGGTCCGTCCTGCAGGTCCATTGTGAAGATCAGAGAAGTGATCCCAGTACCCAGATTTCAAGAGTTGAAGTATTTTGAAACGAAGACCCTCGACGGACCGTCGTGCCTATGACGGTCCGTCACACTTGCCGTCGAGGGGAATGAAGAAAGCAGCAGAAGAAATTGGACAAGTATGGGACGACGGATCCCACGACGGTCCGTCATGCTTACGACGGTCCGTCGAGTAGTCCGTCGACCCAGCCGCGTTTTGGCAGATTTCCAGAAATTAGAATCCTTGTTTAATTAGGTCTTTTTTATTTTATTTTGTATAAATAGTTCGAAAAACCTCGTTTTTGAGGAGGAGACTCTTTGATTATCAAATTCCATATAGTTAGACTTTGTGATTATTAGACTTGGTGTTTTTGAGTGTTTGATTATTGGAGATTGATACAAGTGATTTTTGGTGATTAATCAAGCATATTTTCGGACTTTATTCTTTCTCATTGAAGTAAGTACATGAATTCTAATTTAACATCTTTGAATATTGTGTTTATGGCTATGAGTAACTAAATTCCATAACTAGGGTTGTGGGAACCATAGGCAAGTATTGAGATAAACCCTAACTAAAATAACAATTCTAGAATAGTGTCTTGCATGTATTAATAATTCTTTCGCTTAGAAGTCTTTTTAATGGATGATCAACGTTAGAACTCGCCTTAATGCTACTTGCCGGACCAAGGAGGTAGCTAATAGGAAAAGAATTATTAACATAGATTTAGTGTATACTATCTAATAGGCTAGTATTGATTGGTACAAGGTGATAACTTAGTCAAATATCGAATACGATGCTTAATATGAAGTAAAGATAAGGGTTAAGAAAGCAACACACGTAGCCGGACCAAGGTGCGGAGTGAGATTTTCTAGATGCCGGACCAAGGATTTAGAAATACATAACTTATCACTTTGCATGCAAGATACTAGGAAAGAATTGTTATAGTTAGAATTATCAAGTTACGAACCTGTGGAGAACACGTAAACCCTAGTTGTTTTAACTCATCGATTAAAACCTACTATTAAAAGCTGTCAACTGTCTCTTTCAACTACATTAGTTATTTTTACTTATTAGGTAATACAAACCCCCCTTTTTATATTTTTTTTTACTTTCCAAGAAAGTTATTGACCAAACGATAGTAATACTAGGTTAAAGTTAAGTCTAGACTATTTTCCTCGTGGGAACGATCCCAACCTCACTAGTTGGGTTATTTACTTGACACGACCGCTTTACTTCTCATTTGAGAAGTAAGTTTGAGCGTATCAAATTTTGGCGCCGCTGCCGGGGAAATTAGCTTTTAGATTAACTTGAACTTCTTACTATAGTTTAGTTGATATTTTCTTGATTTTACTTTGTTTTATTGTTTTTGATTCCTTTTTAGATTTATCCTCCTTGTATGCCAAATACACGGAGAGGAAGAGAACCGTTGTTCCCCTACGATCTCGAGCTAGAACGTACACTGCGAAACATGAATCGTAACTTGGGAATCAATGATGAAGTTCCAAACCAGAACATCCCAGCTCCGGCTGATGTTCATGGTCAGATGTTACCCGATGCTCCGGGTGAACATCAACAGAGGGGACAGAATCCCGCTCCACGGCCCCAAGCATACTACAGAGGCTATGATAACATAGCAGATTCGGATGGGCCACTGGTTTTACCTCCTCTACCCACAGGCCACACTTTTGTGGTAACTAGTAGTCTGATGCAAATGCTCACTGCCAGAGGTTTGTTTTCAGGGCTACCTACTGAGGATCCACATGCCCATATAGCTAAGGTAAGGGCAGTGTGTAAGAGTTGCGTGGGGAGGCCTGATTTGGATCTAGATGTAATAGGTCTCAGAGTGTTTCCTCTCTCACTGACGGGAGAGGCTGCTATGTGGTTTACTGATCTCCCATACAACTCTATCTTCACTTGGAACCAACTACGGGATGTCTTCTTAGCACGCTACTATCCGGTCTCCAAGAAATTAAACCACAAAGACAGGGTGAATAACTTTGTGGCACTACCAGGAGAGTCGGTTAGTAGTTCTTGGGATAGATTCACCTCATTCTTGAGAAGTGTCCCAAATCACCGTATTGATGATGAGTCACTGAAGGAATACTTCTATAGGGGACAGGATGATAACAATAAAGCGGTGTTGGACACTATAGCAGGCGGATCTTATGGAGAATGTCCTTACGCTGAGATTGCTGAGAAGTTAGAGAAAATCTCCCGTAACAAAGCTTGGAGTACTAGGAAGTCCGATACAGGGAGAAACACCTTCGCAGTGCAGTCCACTCACAACCCAGCCACAGATGATATCCGTGAAGAAATGGCTCAGATGAGAACTGAGCTTGGGTTGGTACTAAAACATGTCGTTGGGGGTACAGAAAAGATTAATGCAGTCAACTACTTGGCTAAACCACCACCTCCAAACGATGAGTGTTATTATGAGGAGGATTCCTATGCAGTGAATGAACAGATGGGGGGTTTCCGACCAAGTGCCCAAGGCTCTAATCAGGAAAATTGGCGCCAAGGTCAAGGGAACCAAGGTCGAAACTATGGTAACTACAATCGTGAGGGTCATTATGTCCGAGATGGAAACTACAATCGCGACAACAACTTCAACAGGGGTAGCTATGGTAACAGAAACGACAGGAATGGACCCTATGTTCCTCCTCAAAATCGTGAAGTTACTCCCAGGGATCGTGGAGGTAGTATGTCGCGAGTTGAGGATATGTTGCATAAGATGATGAGGAGGTTCGATGCTAGTGATGAGCAAAATAAAGAGTTGAGGAATGATCTAGCGGGTATTGGGCAAAAAGTTGATACCCATGCAATATCAATTAAGCAACTTGAGTTACAATTGGCTCAATTATCTGCAACTGTGAACACACGGCAACCGGGCACTCTTCCTAGCAACACTGTCCAAAATCCGAAAAATGATGGACATTGTATGGCAATTACTACTCGTGGTGGCAAGCAAACCATTGATCCACCTAGGCCATCTGATGAGAATAAGGTGACAACAGAATCTGATAAAGTGGTAGGAGTTGATGCTGAAGTAGATGATAACACTGCAAAAGATGCTGAAGTGTCTAAAAAGGTGACTCCTATGCCTAGGCCACCACCCCCATTTCCTCAGAGATTAGTGAAAAAAACCGAGGATGGTAAATACCGGCGTTTTATAACAATGTTGAAGCAACTTTCTATCAATGTCCCTTTGGTAGAAGCTTTAGAACAAATGCCCGGTTACGCCAAGTTTATGAAAGATCTGGTCACAAAGAAAAAATCGGTCACTTTTGAGGATGATGATAGAATGCAGCATTGTAGTGCTATTGCTACAAGATCTCTGGTCCAAAAGAAAGAAGATCCGGGTGCGTTCACCATTCCTTGTACAATCGGGCTATTACATTTTGCGAAAGCATTATGTGATCTGGGGGCAAGCATAAATCTCATGCCCCTCTCAATTTACAAGAAGTTGGGTTTGGGTGATCCAAAACCCACTGCGATGCGGCTACTGATGGCCGATCGAACAGTAAAACGGCCTATAGGGATACTCCACGATGTGTTAGTAAAAGTGGAGTCATTCATATTTCCAGCAGATTTTGTTATTCTTGATTGCGAAGTCGATTTTGAAGTGCCCATTATTCTTGGGAGACCATTCCTTGCTACGGGAAGAGCCTTAGTAGACATGGAAAAGGGGCAGATGAAATTTCGGTTGAACAATGAGGAGGTAACCTTTAACATTTGTAGGTCCATGAAGCAGAGTGGTGAGCTCCAATCGGCATCTGCGATATCCTACAACATGGGTGAGACATTTGAGACACAAATTGAAGAACGTCTAGGTGTCGAAGCATTAGCGGCAGTGATAATGAACTTCGATAGCGATTGCATTGAAGAGTATGAGTCATTAGTCGCTGCTCTTGACCGAGGTGATGTTCGGTTTAAACCAAAGAAATTTGAGCTTGATATGAAGAATCGCGAGTCCCCACCCGCGAAACCATCTATAGAGGAAGCTCCAAAATTAGAACTAAAAGCTCTCCCACCTCATCTCAGGTATGAATTCTTAGGAAAAGGTGACACTTTGCCGGTAATCATTGCGTCAGACTTGGATGCACAACAGGTTCAGAGTTTGGTGACGATACTAAAAAGGTTCAAAAGAGCTATTGGGTGGACTATTGCGGACATTATTGGGATTCCCCCCGGTATTTGCTCTCATAAAATCTAACTAATGCCTGATCATAAGCCGAGTGTTGAGCATCAGAGACGCTTGAACCCTCCTATGCAAGAGGTTGTGAAGAAGGAAATCATCAAGTGGTTGGATGCCGGAGTCATATATCCAATCGCTGATAGTAGTTGGGTATGCCCAGTTCAGTGTGTACCAGAGAAAGGGGGAATGACTGTGGTCCCCAACGAAAAGAATGAACTTGTCCCAATGAGACCGGTTACTGGATGGAGGGTGTGTATGGATTACCGTAAACTGAACTCATGGACTTAAAAAGACCATTTCCCTATGCCCTTCATGGATCAGATGTTGGATAGACTTGCCGGAAAAGGGTGGTATTGTTTTCTTGATGGGTATTCGGGGTATAATCAGATTTCTATTGCACCAGAAGATCAAGAGAAAACCACTTTCACTTGTCCATATGGGACCTTTGCGTTCAGAAGAATGTCGTTTGGGTTGTGCAATGCACCCGCAACCTTTCAGAGATGTATGATGTCAATATTTTCTGACATGGTGGAGGATACTATAGAAGTATTTATGGATGATTTTTCTGTGGTTGGTGATTCATTCGAGCGATGTTTGTCCAATTTATCTGAGGTCCTTAAGAGATGTGAAGACTGCAATTTAGTACTAAACTGGGAAAAGTGTCATTTCATGGTGAAAGAGGGTATTGTGTTGGGTCATCGCATTTCAGAAAAGGGCATAGAGGTTGATCGAGCTAAAGTTGAGGTAATAGAGAGACTTCCCCCACCGATCTCTGTGAAAGGTGTGAGAAGCTTTCTTGGGCATGCAGGTTTTTATCGGAGATTCATCAAAGACTTTTCAAAGATTGCACACCCATTGTGCAAATTACTGGAGAAAGAATGTAAATTTTGTTTTGATGAGTCCTGTCTTAAAGCATTCGGTGAGCTAAAAGAGAAGTTAGTGTCTGCACCTATTATTATTTCTCCGGATTGGAACAGTCCATTTGAGGTAATGTGCGATGCTAGTGGGGTGGCTCTTGGTGTAGTATTGGGACAGAGAAGAAACAAAATCCTTCACCCAATTTACTATGCTAGTAAAGCCCTAAATGAAGCCCAGAAGAACTACACAGTGACTGAGCAAGAACTCCTCGCAGTAGTCTTTTCTTTTGAGAAATTTCGCTCCTATTTGCTAGGTACTAGAGTCATAGTGCATACTGACCATTCAGCACTGAGATATTTGATGGCGAAAAAGGATGCGAAACCAAGGCTGATTCGTTGGGTATTACTGCTGCAAGAATTTGACTTTGAAGTGCTGGATAGAAAAGGGACTGAAAATCAAGTTGCTGATCATTTGTCCCGTCTAAAGGATGAAGCTATGAGAGAGTTAGGGGATAAGACTGATATTGATGATACTTTCCCCGATAAACATGTATTGGCTGCTTCACAAGACTTGATTCCATGGTTCGCAGATTTTGCGAACTATCTGGCTAGTGATATTGTTCCATCAGACTTGTCCTTTCATCAAAGGAAAAAGTTCATGTACGATGTGAAGAAGTTCTTTTGGGATGAACCATACTTGTATAGGATTGTGCCGACGGGCTTATTCGGCGTTGTGTGCCAGAATGTGAAATGTTGAGTGTATTGGAGGCATGCCATTCTTCACCTGTTGGCGGACATCACAGTGGTATCCGAACCGCTCACAAGATATTGCAATGTGGGTACTATTGGCCAACTCTTCATCAAGATGCTCATGGGTTTGCTAAATCATGTGACAAATGTCAACGAGAGGGTGGTATTTCAAGAAAGCAAGAGCTCCCTCTAAACCCCATTCTTGTGATTGAGTTATTTGATGTGTGGGGTATTGACTTTATGGGCCCTTTTGTGAGTTCTCATGGGATGAAGTACATTCTTGTAGCAGTTGATTATGTATCTAAATGGGTCGAAGCCATAGCTCTCGCAAACAATGAAGGGAAGAGTGTCACTGCATTCTTGAAAAAGAATATATTCTCCCGTTTTGGCACTCCAAGGGCCATTATTAGTGATGGGGGTTCCCACTTCTGTAACAGATTGTTCAAGGGGTTATTGGAGAAATACGGTGTTCGCCATAATGTGGCCACGCCTTACCACCCTCAAACTAGTGGGCAAGTTGAGGTATCGAATCGGGAGATCAAACAGATATTGTCCAAAACAGTGAATGCTAGTCGAACAGATTGGTCAAGGAGGCTTGATGATGCTCTGTGGGCCTACCGGACAGCTTATAAGACTCCCATAGGTATGTCTCCATACCAACTTGTATATGGGAAAGCTTGTCATCTTCCGATTGAGTTAGAGCATAAAGCCATGTGGGCTATGAAGAAGTTAAAAATGGATTGGAGCGAAGATGCAGAGCAACGGTTAAATGGGTTGAATGAACTTGATGAATTTCGCTTGAAAGCCTATGAAAGCTCAGCCCTATATAAAGAAAAGATGAAGAAGTATCATGACAACAAAATTGAAAAACGAGAGTTTATGGTCGGGGATTTAGTGCTTCTATTCAATTCCAGATTACGCTTGTTTCCAGGCAAACTCAAGTCCAAATGGACTGGTCCTTACACGATTACCCAACTATTCCCTCATGGAGCAGTTGAATTGGAAACTAAGGAGGGTGTGCGGTTCAAGGTGAATGGACAGCGCATAAAAATCTATCTCGGGCATTCTGAATCGGCAAATGAAGTGATCGAGGCATACCATCTTGATGAAGTCTGAGTAATCAAGTGGTCCCAGTCGTGCCGCGACATTAAATCAGGCGCTTGTTGGGAGGCAACCCAATACTTATCGTCTTTTTAATAGTAGCATTTTTCTATTAATGGGTTTTAAATTTGCAGGCACATCACCAGGAAATTCTGCAGAAAACTACTCTGCAGCAGCCACTGACGGATACATCGACGGACCGTCGCACACGTGACGTACCGTCGTATTCATCCGTCATACCAGGTACGTTTTTATCAGTTTGAAATTAGGGCACACACGACGAAACCCACGACGGGTCGTCACACATGCGACGGACCGTCGTCGGGGAACCGTCGTGTGTTTAATGAAATTAACCCGACCCGACCCGGACGACCCTTTTCAAAACCTGACCGTTATACTCCCGCCCCTCCATATTTCCCACATTACTTCCTCATCCCTCTCATCCCCCCTCTCTTTTCAACTCCCCCCCCCCCCCACTGATCATTGCCTCCACATTCTCCCCAAACTTTGTCACTATCAGTTACTTGTCGGTGCTGCTGTTTTTGGTATCTACCTTGCTACCTGAATCATTCCCCACTTGTGTTTTCTCCATTTCCAAGGTATGTGTCTCTAAATTTGTACTCATTTCTCTTGTATTTTTATTTATTTGTTAGTATTAGATTTGTTCTTAGTCGTATCTTGTTCCCTTGATATGCTTATATCTAGACCTAGACTCTACATGTTTGAATTTGCCATGTTCATAACCCGAGACATAGGTGATTTCACATTAATAGTTTCCTAGGTAGTTGGGATAGCCACATATAGGTCCACAACACTACAAGACCACGTGGGTTCATGGGGGTTGCTTAAGGCAATTACAGTTCTGTCTCTGATAGTCAGAACGAGACCCCGATGACGGTCCGTCGTGTACACGACGGACCGTCGTAGGGTCCGTCGCATAAGCCCTAGCACACTCCCCAACGACGCATGTGACGGACCGTTGTCTTCACGACGGTCCGTCCTGCACGACCGTCGTGGTGGTCAGAGACCCCTCTGAAAAGGGTCTCCACAAAATTTTCCAAGTGTCTAACGACGGACACTTATGACGGACCGTCACACCCACGACGGTCCGTCCTGCACGACCGTCATGGTTGTCAGAGACCCTGTTTCTAAGGGGGTCTAAAAGTTTTCTAAGTGTCCAACGACGGACACTTACGACGGACCGTCACACCCATGACGGTCCGTCCTGCACGACCGTCATGGTTGTCAGAGACCCCTCTTCTAAGGGGGTCTAAAACTTTTCTAAGTGTCCAACGACGGACACTTACGACGGACCGTCACACCCATGACGGTCCGTCCTGCACGACCGTCATGGTTGTCAGAGACCCCTCTTCTAAGGGGGTCTAAAACTTTTCTAAGTGTCCAACGACGGACACTTACGACGGACCGTCACACCCACGACGGTCCGTCCTGCACGACCGTCATGGTTGTCAGAGACCCCTCTGAAAAGGGTCTCCAAATTTTTTTCCAAGTGTCCAACGACGGACACTTATGACGGACCGTCACACCCACGACGGTCCGTCCTGCTCGACCGTCATGGTTGTCAGAGACCCCTCTTTCAGGGTTCTTTCCCTGAACTTCGACCAAGTACAACACGACGGACCTCATGACGGTCCGTCGTATCCACGACGAGCCGTCATCTGTCCCGTCGTGTGATACAGTTTCACTATCACTAACACACTATTTTAAATGTTTTATGTTGTATGGGCTTGCTTGTCTTGTTTGACATTACTCGTACTAATAGTGATCCTTTTCAGGTACTATCGACCATGGCACCCAAGCAAGACCGAGCTTATGCACGCGGGCGATCCAAGTCTGTGGCCCCGTCTGCACGCTTGATCATCAGGTCTGATGATGAGCGGGACCCTGAATACATGCCCCCAGGCACCTCCGCCCCTTCCCGTGCTGCACGTGCCCCCCGAGCCACACCCAAGAAGACGGTGGCGTCCGGCGTAGTCACTGCCTCCCAGTCTGATGAGGAGCGCACACTGACCGGCACACCCTCTGGGTCGGCCACAAACGAGGAAGGAGCATCTGGCTCCTTAGGAGTATCCTGCTCCGAGGAAGCTTCAGGATCTGCTGAGGTTCCCGCACCCGCCACTGCTGCAGCGTCGGCCTCGTCTGATGAGGCTGACAGTTCAGACTCCACATCCGGCGCACCAGCCCCGGCCCCCACTCCAGCCTCTGACCAGCCAAACCGGTGGTGCGTTGAAGGCCAGTTTCAGATTTACTCCGACGCAAAGTTCTTGACCGATAAAGGAGTAATGTCTAGAACACTCACCCTGGAGCGGCGGGTACTTACAGGGAGTCTCCCCTCGATGCCGGAGATCCACAACATCTTCACCAGGCATCGCCTAGAGTGGACAGCCCGCCCGTTGGGACGATACAGTGAGGAGATGGTCCGAGAGTTCTACGCGTCCTACGTAGCAACTCTCCGATCACAGATCGACAGGCGGGCTGCTCCCGCGAAACAGGCCCAATTGGAGCAGGTTCTAGTCCGAGGCGTGCAGGTCGACATTTCCCTGCCCACCATCCGCCGGTTCCTATACGGCGAGAGTGCTGAGGCTACGCGGACCCCCACTACTGCCGAGTTTGACTATCGCTGGCAGATAGTCAAGGATGGACACTTCATGTGCGAGCGGACACTGAGAGAGACCACCAAGAGGTGGATGGCCCTGCACCTATCAGTCGACGGCGAGGGTGCCGACTGGGTCACTGAGCCGAAGGGGGCCATCAAGAAGGCCAACCTCACGTTCGTCGCCAAGTTCTTGTGGCTGCTCGTGCGTCACTGCCTTTCCCCCACAGCTGCTGATAACATAGTCACCTGGGATCGAGCAGTGCTGATGGCGGCGATGATAGCCGGCTTTGAGGTGGACTATGCATGGCTTCTCCAGGCTGTCATGCACGAGAGGGCATTCAAGGTCACCACCACCTACCCCTTTCCGTGCATGATCTTTGCCCTTTGCAGGTCTGCAGGTGTGCCCGTGTGGCACATAGATCAGTTGAAGACCCCGCCGGGCACCGTTGATGTCGGCCTCATCAGAGACGAGGCCAATGAGTTGGCACCACACAGAGGGCCACGTCCAGAGCTGCCACCTCTTGCTGATGATCTTGTGGATACGGTTGCCCAGGCCCGGCCGTCTACCCAGGCATCTACTGACACTACCCCGGTCGAGTCTATCCCGGGTAGTAGCACAGCCCCGAGATCCTCTCACACAGCCCCTCTACCGTTACTGGCCCCGCTTGCTAGGGTCCAAAAACTGGAGGCGCAAATGGCCACTCTTCTGCACCATATTCAGCCGTGGATGCAGAAGTCTATTACTGAGTCGGAAGCACGTACAGAGAGGATGATGCAGCGGAAGATTGCTGAGGTTAACCAGCGCATAGACGCCTTCGAGTTGCGAGTGTTAGCTCGACCAGACCCTCCGGTAGATGTGTCGACTCTTCAGACTGCAGTCGACAGTCTTCGTGCCGACATCGCCACGATACTAGCATCGAGGGTGCCGGATTCTGAGGCCCCTTCTGCCGAGCCTGCTGAGGACACAGTGTTGGCAGCACTGTTCACTACTTCTGAAATTCCACGATCCCCCCATCCAGAGAGTGCCAAGAGGCATAGGGATCGAGGAGAGGATGAGGCGCGAGCGAAGAAGAAGGAGCGCCGCGAGATGGAGGCCGCGAGGAGAGCCTCAATTGCTGAGGCGGAGGCACACCGGATCCGAGCATCACAGATAGCGGCTGGGGCCTCTAGCTCCCATACTGTAGAGACCGCCGGAGGCACTGAGGGTGCGGTTGTTGCTGAGGACACCACTGAGGGCGTCCAGATTGCTGAGGACACCACTGATGGTGTCCAGATTGCAGAGGCTGTGGGTTCCGGGAAATTGGACCCACCAGCTTGCTGATCGACGGCGCTATGCGCCACAGGTTTGCTTCACCTACCCCTCTATTCTTTAGATTTTTTTTATGCATTGGGGACAATTGCATGCTTTTTGTTGGGGGTGGGGTAAATGGAAAGTGAGTGTTAGGGTGAAGTCTGAGTAGCCCAACTCACTATCCTCTTTTGGGGTTTTCTTGCCTGTGTTCTTTTTCCCCAAAAGACTGATTATTTTTCTGTTGAACCGGCACGTTATATCTTTTGTACATAAGTTTAACTCTGAAGCATGATGGCTAAAATGATATCCCGATAAAACTGGAAAATGTCGCATGACTAGGCGTAGTAACTGATAATTGTGCGGCTCTAAACATGAAATAGAGTTACACCATTGCATTACCCTAAATCTTCAAGTCAAACTAGGTGTCTGATAATCTGGTATAGTGATGAGATGTCAAGTGAGTGTGAGGAAAGTTGAATAGTCCACTATTGGTACTGAGCTGGAACTTGCCTGGTTAGTCCTGCTAAAAGTAAGCTGTAACAAACAATTAGGAAATGACCATAGGCCCTTATTCAATATAGCCCATTTCTAGCCTAAATAAAGAAACCAAATGAAAGTTATCCTTCTTTGATCCAAATAATTTGAGCTTAAAATTAGACCTTTCTTTTTCACCCCAACTGACCTTTTCTGGGAACAATATGTTGGCCCTGGTCCCTCCTTGGACATTTGCACCTCAGCTTATGCCAAAAGCATAAGTTGAGAGTGGCTAATGTATAAACAACCTTCGTTACGGCCCTGACCCGATTTTGGGTATTGTGTACCTTGACTCATGGCAAAGCCATGAGTTGAGGGTGGCTGTTTTGAGGAATGCCCTGGAAAGTGGGGTTGAAAGAACAAAGAGAGAGAAAGAACAAAAGGAAAGTGACTCAAGAACTCGTTGAAAAAAAAAGAAATATTCAAGAATTACAAACAAGAAAAGAAAAGAGTCACTTACGCAAATGAAGAAAGAAGGGAAACAGCAAGGTGAAAGAATAGGAGAAATTGGGCGAAATAAAGTGATATAGAGCGGAAGGTTTAGCCGATGTGTCAAGGAGGCAAAAAGTCACTAAAGTATACTTAAATATACCCTACCTGACTCTGAGCCTACGTTACAAGCTAAAAAAGTCCTATCGTGATCCTAAGGGTTGTATAGCGAACTTAAGGCAGTGAAAATAAGGGCAAGCTTATGGCAATAGGTATGAATGAGTGTGACTTTGTTCTGAGAGCGAGTGTTGAAATGTAATCCTTATACTCAAACTGAAATCATTGTGTGAAAAATGAGGATTTTGTTCTAAAGTGAGGACACTAGTTGCAATACCGGAATTGTTAGCACCTCAGTGAGAAATTGAAGATGATAGGTGTTGGTGCATGGTGAGTCTGTGTCATGTTCGAATCCCACAAAATTCATGCCTAATAGTGATAACATGCATAGATTTGATGGGATTAATCGGGATTGATAGCCAAATGATTGCAAAGGATAAAACATGAATACTATTGTACAAAGATTGTGTAGTGAGTCATAGTGCGTCGATTGAGGACAAACAACGAATTTAAGTTGAGGGTGTTGATATACCGTGGTTTCACGGTATAATTAATGCTTTTTCCTTAAGTTTAGTATGTCCAAAAGCCTTTTGTGCTAATCTTGATATAAGTTTCTCTTTGTTTTGCAGGAAATCTGTCCAAAGCTGAATGCGGAGATTTTGAGCAGAAAATTGCAGAAGAGACCACCTACGGAGCTTATGACGGTCCGTCGTGCTTGTGACGGTCCGTAGGTGGTAGCGTAGAGGAGCTGCTGAAGGAAGATGGGGAATTCTGACCAAGTGTGGGATCACGAAGTTTGTGACGGTCCGTCATGGCCATGACGGTCCGTCCTGCAGGTCCATTGTGAAGATCAGAGAAGTGATCCCAGTACCCAGATTTCAAGAGTTGAAGTATTTTGAAACGAAGACCCTCGACGGACCGTCGTGCCTATGACGGTCCGTCACACTTGCCGTCGAGGGGAATGAAGAAAGCAGCAGAAGAAATTGGACAAGTATGGGACGACGGATCCCACGACGGTCCGTCATGCTTACGACGGTCCGTCGAGTAGTCCGTCGACCCAGTCGCGTTTTGGCAGATTTCCAGAAATTAGAATCCTTGTTTAATTAGGTCTTTTTTATTTTATTTTGTATAAATAGTTCGAATAACCTCGTTTTTGAGGAGGAGACTCTTTGATTATCAAATTCCATATAGTTAGACTTTGTGATTATTAGACTTGGTGTTTTTGAGTGTTTGATTATTGGAGATTGATACAAGTGATTTTTGGTGATTAATCAAGCATATTTTCGGACTTTATTCTTTCTCATTGAAGTAAGTACATGAATTCTAATTTAACATCTTTGAATATTGTGTTTATGGCTATGAGTAACTAAATTCCATAACTAGGGTTGTGGGAACCATAGGCAAGTATTGAGATAAACCCTAACTAAAATAACAATTCTAGAATAGTGTCTTGCATGTATTAATAATTCTTTCGCTTAGAAGTCTTTTTAACGGATGATCAACGTTAGAACTCGCCTTAATGCTACTTGCCGGACCAAGGAGGTAGCTAATAGGAAAACAATTATTAACATAGATTTAGTGTATACTATCTAATAGGCTAGTATTGATTGGTACAAGGTGATAACTTAGTCAAATATCGAATACGATGCTTAATATGAACTAAAGATAAGGGTTAAGAAAGCAACACACGTAGCCGGACCAAGGTGCGGAGTGAGATTTTCTAGATGCCGGACCAAGGATTTAGAAATACATAACTTATCACTTTGCATGCAAGATACTAGGAAAGAATTGTTATAGTTAGAATTATCAAGTTACGAACCTGTGGGGAACACGTAAACCCTAGTTGTTTTAACTCATCGATTAAAACCCACTATTAAAAGCTGTCAACTGTCTCTTTCAACTACATTAGTTATTTTTACTTATTAGGTAATACAAACCCCCCTTTTTATATTTTTTTTTTTTACTTTCCAAGAAAGTTATTGACCAAACGATAGTAATACTAGGTTAAAGTTAAGTCTAGACTATTTTCCTCGTGGGAACGATCCCAACCTCACTAGTTGGGTTATTTACTTGACACGACCGCTTTACTTCTCATTTGAGAAGTAAGTTTGAGCGTATCAATGACTCTCCTAAACCTATATTTTATTAAGTAAAAATATAATAAAGGATTTCAAGGAAGGGAACTTAGCTTAGCACCGAGTGAACTTGAATATGAGTGTGTCTCCCTTCCTATGGTGTAGGTCACCATAAATCTCATGAGGTGAATAACCACAATGCCTCAATGGTCATAAATAGGGTTTCCATAATTGAATAACTAAAATGCCTAATATTGGCATAAAGAGGGTTTTCACATGTACCTCCAAGTTCCATAACTATGTCGCCACCATAGGATACTAAATAGTGGATCCACATAGAAAGCTATGTCACATTTGGTTCTACATTGGCCGGTACACCACCTCCTTTCTGTATGGGGTTCTATGACTCTGGATTCCATGTTTAGCATCACATGATCTATGTCGGTTAAGGCTATAATTTCTCTAAATTAAAATGTACAATGGAAGTAAATGACTAGGACCCTAAATAGAATGACTTAAGGGTGGTTACTTAGGATAGGTGGAAGTAATGAACCCATCTAGACATTGCACAAGTAGCTCCTTAGAAAGTTCTAGGAAGGTGTTCTAATGCATTTCACTATGTATGTATTCCTTATGCATGACATTGTAATATTTGTCTACTTGTTATAAAGATATGCATGATATGAGTCTTTATGCATGATGATTGATCTTGTTGACTATATGATGAAGGTCTTGACTTAACCATGTCTATGTTGTATTATACTTCTATGATGGTATGTGTTGTCTTGCGTAGATGATATGTAGGGTTTTCCTTGTGATCCTAAGGTGATACACTGCACCATGTATCCCTAAAGGGTTACTTGTGAGGATAATGAATTAAAAGAAAGAGTTCACTCTTAAAAAGATTGAGCTAACTGTTAAGTGACTTCAAATGGGACTTAAATTCTATATCTATTTTTCTATGATGTTTGGCCTTTGATTGTGTTCCTATGAAGTATTAAAATGACGTAAATGCTATTGTTTAAAGATTTTATAAAGATTTACTCAAAAAGGCATGAAGTATGGATTCAAGAAAATGTCCCTTTTAAAATGTATGTTTTTACATGGTTGTCATACTTAGTGCATTATTGTACTAATCCCATTCTTCTATACTTTTTACACAAACTGTAGGTTAGGATGCTTAAAGGATGTCTTGAATGGTGAAGATCTTAATAGATGATTCCCAATCTGAAGGAAAGGAATCCTTAAGTCCAAGGATTTCCAATGTTTTGGTTTATGGTAAAGTCTATTAAATATCGTATGGTTTTGTAATATGTCTTAAGGGTCGTGTCCCTAATGTATTCTAATGTTGTTGAGTCTAAGATGGCAAAGAGACTTAGAGTCTATATATTTCTTATGACTTATACTTTATATGTATAGGTGCTTTGGAAAAAATTTAAATATTCCGCTAAATTTACTATGTTGATGCGATAAATGATAACTATGGGCTTGTATAAGACATCCGAGAGGTCAAGTACGCCATGTTACTAATAGGAGGTGCTCCCCGGTTGTGACACGGTAAAAGTAGAGTCGTTCATCTTTCCAGCATATTTTGTTATTCTTTACTGTGAGGTTGACTTTGAGGTTCCTATCAGTCTTGGGAAACCATTCCTTGCTACTAGGCGTGCTTTAAATGATATGCAGAAAGGGAACATGAAGTTTAGACTCAACAATGAATAAAAAAATTTCAATATTGGTAGGTCCATCAAGCATAGTGGTATGATCCAATGGTTATCTGCTATAACATATAGAGTTATCATTAGAGTTGAGAATGAATCTCAGGTGCAGATTAACCAGAGACTAGGTGTTGAGGCACAAGCAGCAAACACAATGAACTTTTAAAGTGAGTGTATCGAAGAGTATGATGTGTTGGTAGCACACTTGATTGGTGCGAATATCGTTCATATCCCAAAAAGTTGGAGTTATATATGAAAAATCGTGAGTCCACACCCGAGAGACCATCTATTAAGGAGGTGCCTAAATTGGACCTCAATGATCTTCAACCACATTTAAGTTTGTATTCTTTGGTATAGATGAGACTCTACCGGTCATCATTGTAGCAGATTTAAATAGGAAACAAGTAGAGTGGTTGACGTCTGTGTTGCAAAGGTTCAAGCGAGCTATTTGGTGGACTATTGAAGACATTATTGGGATCCCTCCTTTTACTTTTTTCTCATAAAATCCAAATCATGCAATACCACAAGCCTAGTATTATGCACCAAAGAAAAGTAAACTCACCTATGAAAAAGGTAGTTATAAAGGATATTATCAAGTGGTTGGATGCTGGAGTTATTTATCCCATTGCAGATAGTAGTTGAGTGTTTCATGCTCTGTGTGTGCCTAATAAAGGTGGTATTAATATGGTGCCAAATGAAAGAAATGAGCTTGTTCAAATCAAGCCCATGACCAGATGGAGAGCCTGCATAGCTTACCAGAAGTTGAATGCATTGATTGAAAAGGGTCATTATCCTATGCCATTCATGGATCAAATGTTGCATAGACTTGATAATAAGGGTTGGCACTATTTCCTTGGTGGTTATTCAGGCTACAATCAAATTTCAATAGATTTTGATGACTAACAGTAGACCACCTTCACTTGCCCTTATGGTACTTTCACTTTTAAAGCATGTCATTTGGGTTGTGCAATGCTCCAGCGACCTTACAGTCGTATGATATCTATATTTTCTAATACAGTGGAGCACACTATTGAGGTGTTCATGGATGATTTCTTTGTGGTTGGTGACTCTTTTTATCGATGTTTGGGTAATTTGGCCTAGGTACTTAATGGTGTGAAGATTGCAATTTAGTGCTAAATTGGGAGAAGTGTCACTTTATAGTGAAAAAGGTATAGTGTTGGGACATCGAATCTATGAGAAAGGTATTGAGGTTGATAGAGCTAAAGTTAAGGAACTAGAAAAGTTTCCCCCACCTATCTTTATTAAAGGTGTGAGAAGTTTCTTGGCCATGCTGGATCCTATAAAAGGTTCATAAAAGATTTCTCAAAAACCGCACATCCGTTGAGCAAATTCTTGAAAAGGAAAATTTGATTTTGATAATTTTGTCTGAGAGCATTTGGAGAGTTGAAGAAAAAGCTAGTCTCTACCCCTATCATTATTGCACCAGATTTTGGAGGACAGTTTGAAGTCATGTGTGACATAAGTGGAGTAGCACTTGGCGTAGTATTGGGATAAAGGCATGAAAATATATTTCACCCAATTTACTATTCAAGCAAAGCCCTAAACACGGCCCAAAAGAAATATCCCACGATCGAGCAGGAACTTCTTACAGTGGTGTTTGCATTCGAGAAATTTTGATCCTACTTGCTTGGTACTGAGGTCATAGTGAATACTGACCATTCTACATTGAGACATTTTATGGATAAGAAGGATTCAATACAAAGATTGAGTACATGTGAATTGTTGTTGCAAGAGTTTGATTTTGTGGCGAAGGATAGAGAGGGGACATAGAATCAAGTTGTCGATCACTTGTCTAGGTTGGAGGATGAAGCTTTTCTCGATCTTGGTGATAAGGCTGAAATTATTGATGCTTTTCAACATTAACATGTATTGGCTGCCTCCCAAGACTGTATTCCTTTATCGCAAATTTCGCTAATTGTTTAGAAAGTGATTTGGTGCCTCCGGATTTGTCTTTTCACCAAAGAGAGAAGTTTATGCATGATGTGAAGAAGTTCTTTTAGGGATAAGCCTAACTTGTATCGTAGTTGTGCTGATGGGATTATTCATCATTGTGTGCTCGTATTTAAGATGTTAAGTGTACTTGAGAAGTGTCATTAATCACTCGTTGGTGGGTACGATAGTGGTATTCGGACTGTGCATAAGATCTTGAAGTGTGGTTACTACTGCCTAACATCCACCAAGATGATCATGACTTTTCCAAGTCTTGCGACCATTGCCAAAGACAAGGTGGTATTTAAAAGAGGCAAGAGCTTCCTATGAATCTAATATTTGTGATTGAGTTTATTGGATATATGGGGCATTGGTTTTATAGGGCCATTTGTGAGTTCACATGGGATGAAGCATATTCTTCTTATGGTTGATTATGTATCATAATGGGTGGAGGCAATTGTTCTCCCCAACAATGAAGGTAAGAGTGTCACCGCATTTTGAAAAGAATATATATTCTAGATTTGGTATCCCCAAGATCAAAGATGGAGGCTCCCACTTTTGAAATAAGTTGTTCAAGGTACTGCTTGAGAAATATGGTGTCCATCACAATGTAACCACTCGTTACCATTCGCAGACTAGTGGAGAATTAGAGGTGTTCAATAGAAAGATCGAGCAAATTTTGGCGAAGACTGTGAATGCCAATAGAACGGATTGGTCGAGGAAGCATAATGATGCTATATAGGCCTATCGCTCTACACAAAAGACTCTGATAGGTATGTCTACATACCAACTTGTATATGGTAAGTCTTGCCATTTTCTGATAGAGCTAGAGCATAAGGATACCTAGGAATGAAAAATATAAATATGGATTGGGGCTCCGCTCCTAATCAACGAGTGAATGACTTAATCATACTTGATGAGTTTTGCCTAAAATCCTATAAAAGTGCAACCTTGTAAAAAGAGAAGATGAAGAAGTACCATGATCAAAGGATTGAAAAGTGAAATTTTGTTGTTGGAGATATTGTACTTCTATTCAACTCTAGATTGCTCTTATTTATGGGAAAACCCAAGTAAAAATGGACCGGGACATTCTTACTCAAGCAAGTGTTTCCCTATGGAGCGGTGGAGCTTGAGAACACATAGGATCAAACTCTATCTGGAAACTTGGATAGAGTGCAAGAAGTCATAAGTCCTACTATCTTGATGAAGTCTAAGCAATCAAGAGGCTTGTGTCGTGCTACAACTTTAAGTCAAGAACTTCTTGGGAGGCAACCTAAGATGTAAAATCTTGCCGACAATAGGTTTCTTCTTTATGTTTAATAGTTTTCTTTGTTTATTGGATTATTTTTATTCAGTTAGATAGGTCCTTTATTTTTGTTTTAGTGTTGGCTAGATATAGCATAAGGTTTGTGCCTAGGCTGTGTCCAGAAAATGCAAAAAGACTATCCTAATGATTACTATATGTGCAGGTGCTCAATGCAAAATTAACAAAAAAATTCTGTTACAGAGGTCTACAGACCACATCAATGGTCTGTAGTTCATTTTATATAGCGCAAATGGTGTATGTAGATCCCAAATGAGTCTTTAAATTTTTTTAAGTCAACAAGTGGTCTGCAGTCCACATTTACGGACCATAGGAGGGGTCTCGTGTATCTAAGCCCTAGTTCTCAACCCGACCCGGACTCATCCTATTTAAAAATTCCCCAGTTCAAATTATTCCCACTTCTCTAAATTTTTCTCCCAAATCGTTTCTACTATTTCAAATCCCCTAAATCAATCCCCAAATCATCCTCGTCCCCCACATATCATTCCATTCTTTCATCCAGAATCCTAAATGTGTTTTTCCTTCCACATTCAATTCATCCCCAATTTGAGTTTTGATTCATTGATTTATAATACAAAGTCAGGAGTCGGGTCTTGACCTTGGGTAATTAGTTGTATGTAAATACATGCTAAATTTGACTTATTAATACCCTTGTGACGATGGATAGTGATTGTGTGTCATTATAGTGAAACAAACAGTGCAAAAATAGTTTACATGTATGTATTGACTTAAGGTTACGAATCTTTTATAAAATAATTGTAAATTGATAGAAATGGAATCCTAAGAATGACGAACTAGCATAATTTATGTTAAAAGGCATTATTAGACTAGTAGATAGTTGAAAATGTTGAAATATTGGCTTCGAATTAAAGTTTGTTTGATACCTAGCACAGACATAACCTACGAGACCTCATCTACGGATCGTAGATCGAGTCCGTGCATTGAAGCACTTGGAAAATTTAACTATGTGTGAAAACCAGGTGTCGAATATGGTCCATAGTTCAATCCACAGACTGTTTGCTACCACATCCATGGGGTTCAACGAACCATATATCTATCTACGGGTCGTAGGTCTCCATCGTAGATAACAACTATAGCTACAATCAAAAAAATCTTATTTTGTTTTAGTTCGTTCCTAGTTCAAAAATTATTTCGAGTATGATTTTGGGTTATTTTCAGTACTAACAACTCCTCCACAGGTACAATGGCTCGAAATAAGCCACAACTACTAAGGCTAGGACCAAGTCAATGGCACCCTCCCATAAATTTATCTGTGTGGACCTAAAGGTGGACAGAGACCTAGAGTATGTCCCTACTTATAGGAGGACTCCAACCGCATAACCCCAATCTAATCGGAAACAACCCATGAAGGTGAACACTAACGTAGTCACATCCTCCCAATCTGATGAGGATGATAAACTGATCGGGTTAAAAAAAGGTCTACTTTTAGTTCTAAGTCTAACTCTACTTTGGGTCAACTTCAAGATTCTCTACTGGCTCAAGTTCCCACAAACAAGTTGCCACATCTAATAAGACCATTAGCTTTGGAGAAGTCCCGATTAAGCCTACCACTAATCTTGATCGAGTTGTGGGGAAGACGAATAGGTGGTGTGTCGAGGGACAATGGCAAATCTACCGAGATGCCAAAATGTTGCATGACAAAAAAATGTGGCCCAACTTATTATAGAGGAGTGTCAAGTCCTCATTGGTAGTCTACAAACTGTACCAAACATCCACCAGCTATTTCAACTTCACAAGTGTGATTGGATGGCTAGAGACCCTAGGACTTATAGTGAGGAAATTATGCAAGAGTTTTATGTCTCCTATGATGCCACTCTTAGAGGATCGATCAATAAGAGGTCAAAGACCAAAGCCTAGGACCCTATCACCGCTACCATTGTCTAAGGTTTCTTGATAGACATATTACATACCACTATCAGCAGGTTTCTCTATGGCCTGGCCCTGATCACACTTCGGAACTCAACACGACCAAGTTTTACTATAGGTGGGATACAATGCATAGTGAAGCCTTCACCCAAAATGTCGAGAATATGGAAGGTGTGTTACTATATTGCTCTAGATGGAAAGAGTGCAGAATGGGTCTCCATACCACAATTGCCCATTCAAAAGGCCACCCTGAAATTTGTGGCCAAGTTATTTTAATTACTAGTGCAGAATAGAATGCCACCAACCAAGGCTGATAATTTGGTTACATGGGATAGAGTAATTATGGTTGCAGCGTTTGTGGCAGGGCTGGATATTGACTTTGCCCGCATATTATTAGAAAAAATTCATGAGCAGGCTTTGAAGACCTTCACTACTTACATGTTTCCGTGTCGTTATGCAGGGATGGTATAGTGTCGATCTAACATTGTGATAAATTGGTGCAAGCTACTGGAACACTGGACATCGTCCTGATTCAGGTCAACGCAAATGTAGCAGCACTGCGGATAGGGTCACGGGTCAATTTTCCACTGGGCAATGATTTCTTTCACACAGTGGAGCAGATGCAGGTCGAGGAGCCTGCCTCTCTGGCTCACACAAATGATGTCACATCCTCCTCTTCTTAGGATGCTAGACGGACCCCTAGCTAATTTTGACCACCCCTCTTCTAAAGCATCTTTAGTTCCCCTGGCCCGAGATTAGAAGTTAGAAGTTCATATGGCCATACTGCTTCACCATGTGAAGCCCTAGATGACTAATTCCATTGAATCAGAGACGAGGATGGAGCAGTGGATGGCGATTATGGTAGATCAAAAGGACCAAGTTTTCTATACACTCATGGATGCTTTCGAGTTGAGAGTACTTGTATAGCCAACCCCTATCACATATGTTTCCTCCATCTGTTCTAAGTTGGCCTGTCTCCAGGTAGATATTGAATCCATTCTTTCTACGCCTGCAAAAGACAAAGAGTTTGCACCGCTAATGTTGGTTGAGTATTCGGTACTTGATGCTTTATTGAGTAAGGATACGCAGCCCAAGCCTATATGTGCTACAAGTAAGAGGCATTGATCTAGCCGTATTGTGAAGGCCACTAAGGAAGAGAGACATGAAAAGAGGGACTTGAAGTAGGAGAAGCACGCGAAGAAAGACTCCATCACTGATGAGCAGTTCAGGTTGTAAAGGGACCGAGAGTTTGTTTGTGGATCATCAAGTTTATGCTTATGACTGAGGTTACGGTGGAAGATAATGTCAGCACCATTGATGGTGCGCTAAAACTGGAAAATAGCGCTGCTGAGGGTTTTGTGACAAAAGATACGAGAACTACTGAGGGTGTCCCCAATGTTGTTGTAGCGGAGTCCGAGAAACAAGACCCACTCACTTATTTATGACTCTTCATGCTATGCGCTACAAGTCTGCTTCACACAAATCGATTACTTTGTACTACTTTTATGTGCATTAGGGACAATTGCACCTACTTTTGTCAGAGGTGGGGTAAATGGATTGTGATTGATAGGGTGAATTCTGAGTAACCCAACTCATAATGTTCTCTTGGGATTTTCTTGCATGTTTTCTTTTTACCCAAGTGACTTCTTGATTTCTATTGAACTGGAATGTGTTAGGATTGTATGTGTAGAAGCATGAGAAAGAATAACACATGATTGCATGAATTTCTTTTTAAAAAAAATACCCGTCCAAAAATTGAGATATGTGCCAAAATATGTAGGCTATAATGAGTGGAATGTGTTGGCTCTTACTATGACATAATAATAAACCAATTTGATTTCATTACATATCCCTGACATGAACTAAGTAATCTAATAATGGAACTATGTGGTAAGAGTGTGGGAGAATAATTGATTGTTCAAATAGCTTTTGTGCCAATCCAAAACCTGCAGAGTTATTTCTTCTATGGTAATCTAATCTATAGGCTAGGAAATGATCATAGGCCCTTTTTCTAAAAGGTCCACTAAATTCCTAAAAGAATCCAACCAAATGAAATAAATGTTCACGTTGATCAAAATGCTTTGGACCTAAATGAGACAAATTATTTCTAAATCTTTAACTCACCTTCCCATAACCTATTGTGTTGGCCGTGGTCCCTCCTTGGGCATATGCACCTCGACTTAGGCCAAAAGCCTAAGTTGAGAGTGGCTAATGCAAAAGTGACCTCCATCTTGGCCCTGTACTGGCATCGGGTATTGTACACCTTAACTAATCTCAAATCCGTACGTTGAGGGTGGCTATCACATAGGAAATCAAAAGAAAATGAGTATGAAAAGAGTTTGGTATTGGAAAAAAAAGCAAGAAGAGGATAATTTGTGTGAAAGAAACTAAGAAAAATTGTTAAAAAGTGAAAGAAAAGAACAAAATGCATGAAATAGAAGAGAAGAATGAAAAACAAAGAGCTACAAAGTCTAAAAGTCACATCCATGGTTGAAAAGAATCAAGGAAAGAAGAGAAAAAGGTAAGATGACAAAAATAGGGCAAAAAGAGGTATAAAAGTGTAATGTAATTTCAAGGAGGGCAGAAAGTCGCTACAAGTACAAAAAGTACCATATCTAACCCTGAGCCCGCGCTATGACCCAAAAAAGTCCTATATTGATCCTAGAACCTAGTTTGGAGAGTCTAAGCAGTGAAAATAAAGGCAAGCATGTGGTATTGAGCACTAACTTTAATTGAAGTTACTTATGAGCGTGAGTGTTTAATGAACCCCTATACTCAAAATCATATTTACTGAGTGAAAAAAGGATTCTGTTTGAAGTATGGGCACTAGTTACATTGTCAAAAAGTTGGTACCTTTGTGATGGTAAAACAATAAATATTGTGTGTTCATTAGTCGATCTTTGTCGTATTTTGATCTGCAGAAATTAGCTTGTTGAGTATAAATCTACACATAACAAGAGATTCGGGAGAGAGATTTATGTTACTGTTTGTGCTTGAATTGCTTGCTTCTATACAAGTGTCGTTTAAAGTCTTAGTGCGTCGTTTGAGGGAAAATAACAATTTTAAGTTGAGGGTTTTTATGTACCATGAGTTTATGGTATTTTTAATGCGTTTCACTTAAGAGTTATGTGTGTATAGGGACATTTTGTATTGGTTTTTATGTGTTTTTCATGTTCAAATGCGGAAATTTAGAGAAACAATTGACAGAAGGGAAAAAAATGGCATCTACAAAGGAAACCTATGGTCCGTAGGTCCAGTTATGCTCCGTAGATTGTGGGCATAGAGACGCAGGTAAGGAATTGTTGAAGATTATGAATTATTGACTAACTGTGGAACCACGGTTGCAACCTACAAACTGTAGATTGATGTGTGGATAGTACTTTTTCTCCGTCAATTGCATTTGAGAGTTGGTTCTAGTACCTGATCCTGAAGAATTTAAAAAAGAAGCTACAGTCCATATTGATAAATCGTCAAATCTGATAGAGATTTTGAAGATTGAAAATTTGCCTAAATCTTGATCCACGGAAAGGACCTATACATCATAGGTCTGCGTCGTAGAGTAAAGACGCGTTTCAAACTTCATTTCCTTATTTTGTGTCCTTTTTAGTTAGGAATTATATATATATATATATATATATATATATATATATATATATATATATATATATATAATTTGCAAAATTTGGGAATAATCTGCAAAATTTGGCAATTATTAAATTTGAAAGCATGTTTCGAAGATTTTGACATTGCAATTCAAGTTGAAATTTTGGGTTTACTCTTCTTATTATGTAAGTTCATAATTCTTTCATCTAAAAATATGAATTGTGTTCTATCTAATATGGGTAACTAAATCCACAACTAGGGTTGTAGGAATCATGATCTATTAACAAAGAATGAATAGTAATTAAGCAATTATTGAATAGTGTTATTGCATGCAATGATAAATATTTCGTGTAAAGGTCTTTTTAACGAGTGCACGCGTTCGCACTCATATTGTTGCTACTTATTGGACTAATGAAGTGGTTAATAAGAAAAAGAATTATCAACATAGATTTAGTGTGATACTATCAAATAGTCTAATGTCGATTGATATGAGGGCGAAAACTAAGTCATACATCAATGCGATGTCTATTATGAGGTAAACGAAAGGGTTAATAAATAATACACATGGACCCGAACCAAGGTGCGGGGTGAAATTGTAAAGATATCGGACCAAGGATTTAAAAATACCTAAAATATCACTTTGCATGTAATACACTGGGAAACGGTTGCTATTACTAGGAGAACTACATTATGAGCTTATGGGGAGCACATACACCCCAGTTACTTTCTCGTTTTGATAACAACTCAAGTTTGAATCTTGCTCAAAAATTACTTACATAATTTTCTGAATTTGTTTCACAAACTACTCCTCTTTAATTACTTGTTTTTGGATATATTTTGTCTAAACAAATATAATATAGTCAGTTAAGTTTAACTCTAGAATATATTCCTCGTGGGACACCAACCTACAAGTTGGGTTCTTTACTTGATAACAATCGCTTATGCTTCTTTAGAGTGGTGTAATTTGAGTGTATCAACCTGTCACAAACCTATTCATCATATCCCTCGAACTTTCTACCATAAATGGGCATACTTAGACAAAAGTGTGAAATTTTAAGAGTATTCTTCAACACTCATATTGCCCTGCTTAAGGTTGATGAATTCCCCCACCTTGGATTCCCTTAACTTTCGGGGAAAGAACCTATATAAAATTGTTGATTTAAAAGCTTCCCACTATATAGGACAAGGCTTTACCAGCCTACTTTCCTTCCATTTCTCATACCTAATTTGGAAACATACTTCAATTGTTAATCGGCTAGTTCATCTTTCTCTATATAAGTTACCCCCATGGTATTAATTGTCTTATAAACCTCTTCTATGATCCATTTTTATCCTTTTCCACCTTCGATCCACTAAACTCCGAAGGGCTCATTATTAAAAAGTCATTTATCCTAAAACCACCCATCCCCCTTATTTGATTTGTCGGAGCCACCACCTCTCTATTGGCTTGAGTCGTCAAGGCTTGTGTCACGATCCAAAAGTACCCCCTAGAAGAAGGGAGCAACCTTAGGTTAGAAAATTGCGTACTTGACCTTTTAGAGGTCTTGTATTAGCCATTTTCTATCTTTCATCAGATAAGACATGAAAAGTAGTGCGAAATTAAAAATTTTCACAACATTTATAATAATAATAAAATATACTTCATAAATACTAAAGAGTGATCTCGTCTTCACAAGTCATCTTAAAGATACAACTTAAATATGTTAGGGACACGGCCCTTTACATGAAATGAAAATACTTAATAAGTCTTAATAATATAAACTAAGAAATATGACTATGCCCTCGAACATATAAGGACATACTTAGTTTTGAGAGAGTAGATTCCCAAGCTTTGAATCCTAGACTTTCTCTTGCCCCCAACCTATACTTATAGAGTATAGAAAGTATGGGGTTAGTACAAAACAATGTCCTAAGTATGGCATACGCAAAAACATACAAAAAAGGGACATTTTAGTATAAATATAACTTTGATGCCAAATAAGTGAACCTTCATGAATATACATTTAAACTAGTAAAAGAATCATCATTTTATCACATAAAATAGAACTCTCATAATTTTAGAACCAAGATATAACTTTCAATAAATCATACCAAACACACTCATTCTTTTGAGATTTCCCTAACCAAGTTATACTAAAACTCACTAAGGTAAGACATGAAGAAACCGCCCATACACCTGCTTCAATACACACCTAAGTGATCCTGAAGACTACCAACCAAAGGCTTACCTTGCACAGGAAACAAGTCCACTCTCTAGACAAAGCATTAGAAGAACATTCATACATTAAGGACTTCATGTAAGTGCGCTACTCCAATGGGACTTGTAATTTACACTAAGTGCAATGTGAGAGTATCATCCCATACTACTACTCCCACTTAGTGCTCCTTGAAGATTCCCTTGGATCAAGCACACTACATTAGTCATTTATAACTTCATTATATAAAACTTAACGTTAACATGCTTCCTGAACATTAGACCTTAAGTCATCTAACTTCATTTGCAACACATGATATCTCATTCATACACTTCATATAAAATACACTAAGATTCCCCTTTCAGATTATCCACTTAGGGTAATGGATAGATAGAGTCTCATACCACCACCTACCCTAAGTAGTACATTATTTTGGGAAACTTAGTTCATTCATTATTTTGTGGGGGTTATCTTAACCGACATAGACCATGAGAGCTAGACATGGAATCCCTATATTAGCCCATATCGGATGAGGGATCCCCATTTGCCTAAGGTAAAGTCGTTCTCTTTGCTTTTACATGGGTTTCCCAATAGCTACACCTATGTGGGCGCATAGTTAAGGGATAAGGAGATTTCTACTAAGTAACTCATTCTCTACTAACGAGGAGTACTCATCTCAAGAGGTATATTGGAATACAACATCTAAACTCACGAAGTGTAACCACCCCTTCTTCATATCCTCTCGGTGCTAATAATAACTCCCCACGGAGTCTCAACATTTTATACTATGGGTTAAGGATAACTAGTGGACACCACATCTTAAATCATGAAGGTAATCCATCCTTCTACCTATCATATAAAGATCTTGGAATATAGTGAGGTTGCTACTAAACACTTTATGTCAATTCACGAAGAGTGTTCACCCCAAAACTCCCATTAATCACATAACTTAGTTCATTCATTCATTCAAGTGTAAGTGTGTTATTGTACATGTGAGAACACCTTTCACCTAATCACCATTTCACAACCTTGAATTCTAAACGTGCTTAAACCTTTCTTCATCATATTACACACTTAAACATGCTTCACATAATCATATAGTTACTTTGAACATTATCTCTAGCATAATGCACATAACAAGCTTCATAAAGCACATTTCACAAGAATAACATCATTATAATCATATTTCACATAATATGCATTCATGGCCTTATTCACAATACACAAGTAGATTTACCTTCATGTATTACAAATAAACACCGCCATCAAAGGTGGGTCATACCACTCAAGAGCATTTCATAATAAGAGTTAAACAATGAGACCAACTTACCATTCATCCAAGATTTCAACAATTATTCACAATTTACTCAAAGATTCATCCTAAAATATCCCTAAGGGCAGTAGCTAAACAATAATATCAACATGAAGAAACCAAAGCTCAAACACTATACAATCATATTCATTTAACCCATTTCTCGAGCTAGAAGTTGGAAATATGGATTAGCAATGTTAAAATCACCAAATAACACTAGAAAAAACACATTTGAATCATTAAAACATTTTTATATGAAGACTCATGCTTAGACTCAAAGATAGGAGAAGATAGAGTTTGAAAACCCTTTTTGAAATCTTTTAGAAATGACTCCTAGAATGGAAGAGAGTTCAAGGATGACTACTATACCTCAATGATAAGGAAACCCGCTAATATTTTATGAAGAACACGTCCACCACCAGCTCTTCAAGCCTTTTCTAAAGTACAAGCTTCTATGGGGTTTAGGGAGAGTCGTTCTTTAAAGAGAGAGTTTGAATTTTTAAATGAGGGTTCTTGTCTAGGTTTAGGATTAAAATCAATTTAATATACATTAAAGACCCTAAAATAATCATCTTAGGTTCATAAAAGACTTGGGGAATTTACAAAAACACCCCAAGCATGGCATAAAAATGTGACAGCTTTAATAGGTGTCAATCGACGACCCCAAGCTATTGGTTGTTGTCTGATCAACGGACCGTCCTGCTAGGGCGTCGATGGCTTCATAGGCTGCTTCACTGGGGTCTAATATCCCACTAATTTTTGGGACTACGTCCCCCAAACTATGGGGCGTCTTTACGCATAGGACCAGTAGGGTTGATGGGCGTCGATTGCCTAGCTTTTGGACGCTGTGGTTGCCAAGTCTTTGGTCCTCTTATAGGATCCCTTGTGGGTACTATCTGGAGACGTGCCGGATGTTGGACCCCTAAACATGGTAATCTAGTTATTAGGAAAATCCAACCTCAATTTCAATTAAAACAAACACGTAATACTCGCTAAAACACATGAGAACACACAAGCATTTTTTAAGGCAAACCTTTGGAACGTCTTGGACGTTTAACTTCCAAATGTCACCAAACTTCATACACTTCCTATTAACATAATTATAAGTTATTTTAACACAAAATTAACTCATGAATCATTTAGGAAGATCTAATTCTTCTTGGTTCATTTTAGGTATTACATTGTCCCCCACTTGGAACAACATTCGTCCTCGAATGACACTAAAATCTTTTAAGAACATCGAAGACTTACTAGCAGAATATAACACACAAAATAAGGGGTCAAACATTCATAGTCAATGCACAAAACTTACAAGGAACACCAACTACACATTTATAAACACTTTGCTAGGCAACAAAGGCAACTTTTTAAAATGAATTTCCAAATTCAAGCACATACCTAATTCTTCATTTAGGGAGGCAATACCTTCTACAACATTAGACATGCTAATAAATGTCATTTTTAAACACATTGAAACCATTATTCATGAAAAAGAAGTTTTTTTCAAACCTTGAAATTTTTACAGTGAGCATCAACTCTCACACAGTGAAACATGCATGAAATTTCAACAATTCCCTTTTAAGCAATTTATCAAGAAAGCTTGATCATAAGAAAGACAAAACCAAATGAAATGATCTTATAACACAAAAACAACAACCATAAAGGGTTAATACTTACCGGGAATATCAAATTTGGATTAGTTCTCTGTCCTAGCCCCCATCCCATAAGGAGGGTTCTTCTTTGGAGCATTAGGATCTAGACCACCTTGAGGAGCTTGATTGACCTTTTTCCCTTTGGCCTTGATGTTAGGCAGACCCTCATCTTGTGATTGTTACTAGCACATGCAAAATAACCATCCGTTCTGGCAAGACAATGTCACATCCAGAGAGCACCCCCAAATGTGACGGCATCCTCGTCCTCTGCGAGGACTCACACAAGCCCTTAACATTCGTCATAACATATCATCAATTAAAAATGCGTACAAATTTAAAACTTTTAATGCAATACGAAGTGTACTTAGAGTTCATACTTAACATATATTGAGGTATACATAGACCTCTCACATAAAATCTTATTTAGGCTTCTTTTATAACAACATGAATAAATAATAAGTAGTGGTAGCCCAAAAGTTGTCTCACATTAAAACCATCTAAAGAGTACGAGTTGGACTTAGACAATAAAATGTCAATAAGTCATATAGGCCTTAATGAAATAGAATCCAAAGAACACAAAACGGAATAAAGTTTATTCCTAAAGCTACTAAAGTCTTCATAAGCTAGAATAATGAAAAGATAGCATCCCCGAACATGAGGACTTACCATACTTGGAGAAAGAGTTCTAAGCTTCTTTAATCAACCTTCTTCAAATTCAATGGCCAGACCCTACATTTGTAGTAATATAAAGTAAGGGGTTAGTACGCCACATGTACTAAGTATGGGTATCTACACATAAATATTTAATAACATGCAATAAAAGGACCATTTCCTTAGAAAGCATGCTAAGTCATTTGAAAACCTTTAACGCACATACAGAGTGCATATACAAGATAAGGATCACAACGACAAAAAACATGATCACAACCAAAGTCATATCATCATAAAGTCATATTAACCTTTCATGTTCATTACGTCATTTAACATTACATACAAAACAATTACCAATAATTTCATCCCAAGCTTACAAGTACAATGATCATGTAAAGCCCCATAACCCCACATAATCAATTAAACAAGATAGGTGACCATAAGTAATGCATTGCTTCATACATCTTACATCATAAGTAGTCATCATCACATATAACAACATAGATTATTTCATGTTCATTAACATAGTCAACATCATATAAGAGCAACATCATATATTATAAACATTATACATTTCATATTCATATTTCATCAGAACAATCTCCTAGAAATTCCCTTATATTCAACATGTTCAATGTCTAGGTAGAGTCTCATACCCCTACCTATACTAAGTAGACTCCTTAAGTCATCCGAGTCAATGTACATTTACTTGTCTTTAATTTAACTTGAGGGAACAATCGCCTTAAATAACATTAGACCATGTGAGCTAAATATAGTTATTGGTGCCATAAAACCCCACACCGAAAGAAGGTGGTCTACCGTTCAAAGTAGAACCAAAACATGAACAAAGCATTCTAGGTGGATCCACTAGCTAGTATTCCTATGGTTGAAACATAGTTTAAGAACTGAGAGATATAATAGAGAACCATAGTTTCACATTAAACGGCAGCCTCTATCTCAAGAGATTCATGGTGAACCTACCTTCCAACAAGGGAAGGGACACCTCACATATCTAGTTCATCGGTGCTAAGCTAAAGTCCCTTCTTGAATAACCTTTAAGTCATCTTTTTATTCATAGATCATAGGAGATTAACTCCTTGTATAAAGATGATCATATGATCTTTAGGTTTAGGTGAAAATTTCCTTTCATTAGAATCTTAATTTGTTGAATTAACATATCATAATCACAGTGTATAAGGCATAGAAGATAGACATCATCAACATGCATTATAATATCCTTACCATGATCCCACAAATAACATATGCATCCCAACATATATACATAGCAACATCATACATTCTTCAATTGCATAGCAACATCATTTATAGGCTAGCATACACATAATAGAGTACTCACGAACTTAGAAGACTTACCTACTACTTCCAAGAACCTTCATCAAGAACTTACGTTCAATTTACAACAATCATCCAACAACATAGTGAAATACTTAAAACATATCCAATACCAACCCTTAAAGTCATATACAAGACCAATTCATAGTTAAGGATAAGGGAAAGGGTCATTAAGGAATTCATTCAAGCTATAGTTCCAATTCAAACGCTTACATGTTATCAAGTAATAGATATAACCCAATCAAAACCATTACTCAGAGAAGGAACATGCGTCACATGAAAATCAAACATTACAAACAAATACCCAACCATACATACTTAATTTACCATAGAAAATTGTTGTTTTTCATCATTAGTCATAAATCTTGAGGTAGGAAGAAAACCCGTTTTGTAGAGTAAAAACCCTAGGAGTTGAATTCTTGAAAATCATCTTTGAAAGGACATTGTGGAAAGGAATCCCAAATTTGAAGAATTCATACCTTATTGACGAATATTCCATGAATTTCGAATGAAAATTTTGAAGTCTTCGTCTTCTTCCTTGAGCTTTTCTTATTTTTCAATGGAGTTTGAAAAGAGAGTTCTTGAGAGATATGAAGGGATTTGTTTAATATAATTTGAAGTGCGTGAAAGTGGTATAAAGATGGCCTAAAATCATTATAAACTCGTCCCCTAAAATACCCAAAATACCCCTCACTTAAATGGGTCTTTTTGTGAAGTTAAATTGAGTTAAAAAAAACGCGGACGAATCTCAAAAATTGTTGCACGTCGCGGGGTCAACTTCACATTTATTTTTAAAAGTCCGAGTTAATACAGAGATCCTCGTGGAGGCTTTGCATTGCGAGGCAACTTTTGAGCCTTTACGTGTTGGTTGCACGCCGTGCAACAGCCATCATTTTCTTGTTGCGCGCAGGCTGCTTTGGCAGCCTGCTCGCCCATGTTCAGGTCCTCCTCAAAGACCCTTCAGGCGGTTCTTAGGGAGTTTTTAGCGAACGTTTGAACCCTTTGTACTACATACTACCTACTTAAAGTCTTTTTACAAGTCCTGGACTTCATTTGACAGTCCCAAACTTTCATCAAACATAGGGACGTATACTAGTTCAAATTAGCTAGTTTTCGGACGTCAAGGTCTTTCTTTATAGTTTTGGCTCTAATCTATTCTAATTAAATTTATTACATCAATATAGGTTTGGAAACGTCATTTAAATCATTTTTCAATAGCTAAGCTCTAGTCTAAGTCATGGAACTTCCAGAGCGTTACAGATACTTACCCAAATGTTACTTTCTAAAAGTAGCACATAGCATACCTAAACCTCTCGAAACTACGACCCTCCACAAGAATTTTGGTTGGAAACTATGTCCTTGTTCTCCATGGAAGACTATTGGTGATAGAACCTCTTATTAGGACTAGATTGATCAAACATGGGCCTCTTTCCCTCTTTCATTATGTCCCTAATTTTGGACTCCTCAATTTGTTGTGCATACACCATGAGTCTAGAGATATCCATTAAATTAAGGAGAATTGCCATACGACAATCCTTTTCCACCAAGCTAGACTCCCATCACAAATTTGTTCGTTCTAACCCTAGGGTTGTGTACCATGGTCGGGGCATACTTAGAGAGTTGAATGAGTTCGAGAGAGAGTACTCTTTTACTCTAATTCCCCCTTGATGAAGATTCATGAAAGCAACCATATTCTTCTCCATCAACTCTAAGGCAAAAAACCTATCTAGAAAGGCCTATTTGAATATCTCCCAATCTACCGAACCATCCCTTAAGGGTCTCTCATCCCTCCATTGCTCAAACCACACTTCAGCCACATCCTTGAGTTGGTAAGAGTCTAGGTCCACTCTCTCCTTAGGGGTCACACCCATAGCATCTACCACCTTGAATATCTCATTTATGAATCTTTGTGGGTCTTCATCAACCTTAGTGCCTTGAAAAGTAGGAGGGTTCATCTTTATGAAATCCTTAATTCTAGAAACGGGAGTACTCATATTAGGTTGAGTTCCACCCCCTTGGTTAACTTGGACAACCAAAGGATAAGTGACGACTTTAGCTTGAGCCGTCATGAGTTGGGTCAAATTCATAAGGGCAGCCCTTAACTCCGTGTTAGTCATATTCCCTTCAAAAAGGGAGCTTGAGGAGTTTTAGGCATAGGGGGAAATTGAGGTCCTTGAGGTTCCAGAGGAAGAATCACCTCATTTACATTCTCTAGGCCGAATATAGGGAGTTGGTCAACACGAGGAGGGACCATCTCATCATCTACACCTTCATCCTCCCTCTTTTTCCCTCCTAGCGATTTCTCTCCTTGTATTCATGTCCTATAAACACAAAGAGATGAGGTTGATAAAAGACATCTTATAGAACTCAACTCTAAGTCACGACATTAGAATAATGAAGAAAGTGAAACTTCTATCATCTTATAGCCTCTCATTCATGGATGTGTCGCGACTCAAACCGATGAACAAGACTCTACTAGATGTGACTTGAGAGACTTTAGACCCTAAAATATTACCCATAAACATATGCTCTGATACCATGTTTTTCACGACCCGAAAGTACCCCCTAGAAAAAGGGAGCAACCCTTAAGTCGGACAATTACTTACTTGACCTTTCGGAGGTCTTGTACGAGCCATTTGCTATCATTCATCACATAAGACATGAAAAGTAGTGCAGAATTAAGACTTTTCACGATATTTATAATAATAAAATATCTTTCATAAATACTAAAGAGTGATATCGTTTTACAAGACATCTTAAAGACACAACTTAAATATCTTAGGGACACGACCCTTTACATCAAATGAAAATACTTAGTAAGTCTTAATAATAGAAACTAGGAAATAGAACTATGCCCTCGAATATATGAGGACATACTTAGTCTTGAGAGAGTCGATTCCCATGTTTTACCTTCTAGACTTCTCCTTTCCTTCAACATATAGTTATAGAGTATAGAAAAACATGGGGTTAGCACAAAGCAATGTACTAAGTATGGCATATGCAAAATTTGGCAATTATTGAATTTGAAAGCATGTTTTGAAGATTTTGACATCGCAATTCAAGTTGAAATTTTGAATTTACTCTTCTTATTATGTAACTCATAATTCTTTCATCTAAAAATATGAATTGTGTTCTATCTAATATGGGTAACTAAATCCGCAACTAGGGTTGTAGGAATCATGATCTATTAACAAAGAATGAATAGTAATTAAGCAATTATTGAATAGTGTTATTGCATTCAATGATAAATCTTTCGTGTAGAGGTCTTTTTAACGAGTGCACGCGTTCGAACTCACCTTGTTGATACTTGCTGGACTAATGAAGTGGTTAATAAGAAAAATAATTATCAACATAGATTTAGTGTGATACTATCTTATAGTCTAATGTCAATTGATATGAGGGAAAAACTAAGTCATACATCAATGCGATGTCTAGTATGAGGTAAATGAAAGGGTTAATATATAATACAAATGGACCCGAACCAAGGTGCGGGGTGAAATTGTGAAGATGTCGGACCAAGGATTTAAAGATACCTAAAATATCACTTTGCATGTAATACACTGGGAAAGGGTTGCTATTACTAGGAGAACTACATTATAAGCTTATGGGGAGCACATACACCCTAGTTACTTTCTCGTCTTGATAACAACTCAAGTTTGAATCTTGCTCACAAATTACTTACATAATTTTCTGAATTTGTTTCACAAACCACTCCCCTTTATTTACTTGTTTTTGGATATATTTTGTCTAAACGAATATAATAGTTAGTTTAAGTTTTACTCTAGAACATATTCCTCGTGGGACACCAACCTACAAGTTGGGTTCTTTACTTGATAGCAATCGCTTATGCTTCTTTAGAGTGGTGTAATTTGAGCGTATCAACCTATTACAAACCTATTCATCATATCCCTCGAACTTTCTACCATAAATGGGCATACTTAGACAAAAGTGTGAAATTTTAAGAGTATTCTTCAACACTCATATTGCCCTGCTTAAGGTTGATGAATTCCCCCACCTTGGATTCCCTTAACATTCGGGGAAAGAACCTATATAAAATTGTTGATTTAAAAGCTTCCCACTATATAGGACAAGGCTTTACCAGCCTACTTTCCTTCCATTTCTCATACCTTATTTGGAAACATACTTCAATTGCTAAGCGGCTAGTTCTTCTTTCTCTATATAAGTTACCCCCATGGTAGTAATTGTCTTATAAACCTCTTCTATGAACCATTTGGATCCTTTTCCACCTTCGAGCCACTAAACTCCGAAGGTCTCATTATTAAAAAGTCATTTATCCTAAAACCACCCATCCCACTTATTCAATTTGTCGGAGCCACCACCTCTCTATTGGCTTGAGTCGTCAAGGCTTGTGTCACGATCCAAAAGTACCCCCTAGAAGAAGGGAGAACCTTAGGTCAGAAAATTACGTACTTGACCTTTTGGAGGTCTTGTACTAGCCATTTACTATCATTCATCATATAAGACATGAAAAGTATTGTGAAATCAAAAATTGTCACAACATTTATAATAATAATAAAATATACTTCATAAATACTAAAGAGTGATCTCGTCTTCACAAGTCATCTTAAAGATACAACTTAAATATGTTAGGGACACGGCCCTTCACATCAAATAAAAATACTTAATAAGTCTTAATAATATAAACTAAGAAATATGACTATGCCCTCGAACATATAAGTACATACTTAGTTTTGAGAGAGTCGATTCCCAAGATTTGAATCCTAGACTTTCTCTTGCCTCCAACCTATACTTATAGAGTATAGAAAGTATGGGGTTAGTACAAAACAATGTCCTAAGTATGGCATACGCAAAAACATACAAAAAAGGGACATTTTAGTATAAATATAACTTTGATGCCAAATAAGTGAACCTTCATGAAAATACATTTAAAATAGTAAAAGAATCATCATTTTATCACATAAAATAGAACTCTCATAATTTTAGAACCAAGATATAACTTTCAATAAATTCAATAACATTACAATGAACATAGTGCCATTACACTGAGCACAATCTTACCAAACACTGTGAACTCATTTCCTTTGAGATTTCCCTAACCAAGTTATACTAAAACTCACTAAGGTAAGACATGACGAAACCGCCCATACACCTGCTTCAATACACACCTAAGTGATCCTGAAGACTACCAACCAAAGGCTTACCTTGCACAGGAAACAAGTCCACTCTCTAGACAAAACATTAGAAGAACATTCATACATTAAGGACTTCATGTAAGTGCGCTACTCTAATGGGACTTGTAAGTTACACTAAGTGCAATGTGAGAGTATCATCCCATACTACTACTCCCACTTAGTGCTCCTTGAGGATTCCCTTGGATCAAGCACACTACATTAGTCATTCATAACTTCATTATATAAAACTTAACGTTAACATGCTTCTTGAACATTAGACCTTAAGTCATCTAACTTCATTTTCAACACATGATATCTCATTCATACACTTCATATAAAATACACTAAGATTCCCCTTTCAGATTATCCACTTAGTGTAATGGCTAGATAGCGTCCCATACCACCACCTACCCTAAGTAGTACATTATTTTAGGAAACTTAGTTCTTTCATTCTTTTAGGGGGGTTATCTTAACCGACATAGACCATGAGAGCTAGATATGGAATCCCGATATTAAACCATATCGGATGAGGGATCCCCATTTGCCTAAGGTAGAGTCGTTCTCTTATCTTTTACATGGGTTTCCCAATAGCTACACCTATATGGGCGCATAGTTAAGGGATAAGGAGATTTCTACTAAGTAACTCATTCTCTACTAACGAGGAGTACTTATCTCAAGAGGTATATTGGAATACAACATCTCAACTCACGAAGTGTAACCACCCCTTCTTCATATCCTCTCGGTGCTAAGAATAACTCCCCACGGAGTCTCAACATTTTATACTATGGGTTAAGGATAACTAGTTGACACCACATCTTAAATCATGAAGGGAATCCATCCTCCTACCTATCATATAAAGATCTTGGAATATAGTGAGATTGCAACTAAACACTTTATCTCAATTCACGAAGAGTGTTCACCCCAAAACTCCCATTAATCACATAACTTAGTTCATTTATTCATTCAAGTTTGAGTGTGTGATTGTACATGTGAGAACACCTTTCACCTAATCACCATTTCACAACCTTGAATTCTAAACGTGCCTAATAGACGTGGTTTGAGACAATCCTAGACTAAATCTAAACCTTGTGCTCTAATTACCAAGTCTGGCATGACCCTGGGTATACCATAGGTGTAACGTGTCGTACTTTACCTAAGGGGTCTCATACAAGCCCTTAGAACAATCATAACATAAGATAATAGAAAAGTATGGAAAATTTAAAACTTCTTTAAAACAATACAATCAAAAACATTTTCATAAGCAAGCGAAAGTCTTCACTATATTTTTGTCTCAAACTATCTATTTAAGTCATGAATAAAATCCTGGGACACAAAAGATAAAAAGTCTAAAACATAAGAAATGACATAAAGGAAATATGGTTTCATCTTTGAAGCTATGAGGACTCACCAAATCTTCAAGTCTTGTTTCTTCTTAGAAACCTAGCCTCCAAAGCAACTCAATCTCCAAAACCCTACATTTGATAAGAATGTAGGCAATATGAGTTTGTACAAAATGTATCAAGTATGAAATCTAGGACAACATCATATGATCATCTCAAAATGGTTAGACAATAACAAGATCATAACATAATCTCAAATATAAGAATCATCTCATCACAAATCAACATAAGATATAGTTAATGAGCATACGAGAAAAATCATATTCATAGCATAGCCTTTACTTAGAATTTAATTACTTCATGCTTCAACATTTAGTCTTTCATATTACAATAAACTACTTCACAAACCACCTCAAAGAATACTAGTGCAAAACAAGAATATCATCCCATAATACTATCCAAGCTAAGTACCTTTTTTTGGTCATTCGTGGTAATAGTCCTCATTCATAGTCAAGAACTAGTTTTTTATGTCATAAGAGCACTATACTCCTAAGTAACCTCAAGGCATAATTGTGCAATGCATGTGGGGCATCCCAAAATACCACACAAACTAAGCATATCCTTGAAGTAACCATATTCATATTTGCTATTTTTAGGTGTCACTATTGCCCTACATCATATTGACAATGAACTATCGACTTGAGTCAATCATATCATGGAGAGAAACTATAGAAATAATTTACTCTAAGAATACATTCAATAAGAGGTCACTTCAAAAGTAGCTTCAAGTCATACTAGTGCCAGGTATGAATGGCATCCCATACCACCACTCAAACTAAGTACTTCTTTAGGCTAGCTTACTCAATGCTAAATATTTATCATTTTAGACTATTAAAGAATAGCATAGGACTAGGCAAGACCTGAGTACCACTCTATCATACAATCCAAGCTATCCAAGGGAGAATACAAGTATTCCAACCTATCTACCATGTAAACATTTAATATGATGCAAGCTACCTTTACGAGAGTATGAATCCTCAACCAAAAGTTATCCTTAGAATAGTATGGTGTCTCAATCCTAACATATCCTTAGGAGGTTGTGAATCCTTTGTCCTAAGCTATCATGGAATGGTCTTGTCCCACCCAAGTCATGCTACCATGGAGGCATTCTAATCATTTTAGTTAAAGCTACCCTTAGGAGAGTGTAGATTCTAAATCCTAGGCAAGCATTGTTATACTAATGCAATCTACCATGAAAATCATCCTTCAAATGTAAATTCAATTTAATCTTACGATATTATAATTTCTCAATCCCAAGCTACCACGAGAACTACCAACTCATGCTACCTAAACAAGTTATCCATGAAGTGCTCATAAGTCACAAATTCATTCTATTCTAAGCTAACATGCTTTGATTAATTTTAGGTGATTAGCCTTTCAATCTAGAATCATTCTATGTAAGAAGATCTTTCACATTCTGTATACATGCATTCATATAGTTCTAGGTAGGTCATGTGGGTAAAATCATTCCACCACAACACTTTCTATCTTGTATACCAATTTTATGCAAGCTATATTATTATTTTTAGACTTACTTTATAAGCCTAGTGATCAATATTATGACTTCAAGCATTACTTTTAATCTTTGCTCCACAATCAACATACTAGTCAAGGTCACAAGACATATTTAATCATAAGTCTTACTCATAGGGAATTCTAAGCATAATTAAACATAACGTTCCAATTTCAATCACTACAGTTCATGTTCTAGAATACATTCATAAATATATTTAAATTCATGATTTCATATTTCTATTCTTGAATGAGTTCCATACATGATAACAATTCTAGGAGAATCTAGCAAGAATCATCAATTTCTATCCATAAGACATAAACCTACATACTTTGATTTCTAGGGTTAACCAAGGAATTCACAATTCTTCATAATATCATGATACAACACCAAATTAACCATAAATAAGTATTATATAATCAATTGGAATCATACCCAACTAAAACCACACATTGGAAGTAAAACCTAACTTAGATTGGGAATGTTCATCACAAATTAGGAGAAATTAAATGGTACTCTATGGGTTGATGAACCCATAGATGAAAACATAAACATATATTGATTCAAAGACCTTACGAATCTTGAATCAATGGAGTAAATCTGCAACCTTCTCTCCTCATCTTCTTCTTCACTTCTAAAGAGAGAATTTCTTGAGATGATTTAGGGTTTTAAATTAATGATTTAAATGATTTAGTTTAGGGGTATATTAGGTATTTATAGGTGTCTTAATACTAACTAATCTACCCACCTTAAGAGATAAATAATTACTAACTTAAACCCTAAACACTTAACTAAAAACTAAAACACCTAAAATTTTGTTGACCTAAGGACCCCCACCCCCGGAGCGTGTGTGGGTTCACGGCTTGTGCTAGCTAGTCGTACATGGTTTATGAGGCTTTATATTTCATTCCTTACTAAGGACTTTACTCATGACCCCCACCTACAGAGCGTTTATCCACCTACGGCCAGTAGGTGACCATTCGTAGGTACTACCGAATTTTTCAATTTTTGGGTTGTTTTGAAGGTCCTCGCCAAGGACACCTTGGGTGGTCCTTGGGGGTCATACCTTGATGCCCTAACCCTTAAACCCCTATTCTAATTACGAAAATCATTTTACGACTTTTAACCCTTACACAACACTTCAAAACTCTTACAAAGGGCTCAAGAACTCTCTAAGTCAACATACTAGTTTTTGAGGTGTTACAATCAACACGGTCCCAAAGCACCAAAAGTGCAACCCTATAGAGAGGTCACTAATTTTTATTTTTGGGATTCTATACAGATGATAATTCAAATGGTGAACAACTAAGCTGGAAAACAAAGAGAGAATTGACTGGATATGGTTGATATATCCAGGATTCGTGAGGTATCAGGATGAATCCTCAATATTTCATCGGTTCAAGTGTCACTGAGGATTTGAAAAACTTTTTGGAGGAAATACAAAATGTTTTTGAGGTTATTCATGTTTTTTATGTTGAGCGAGTGGAACTAACTGCATATCAACTAAACGTGTTGCTAGGGTACAGTTCGACCATTAGAAGAAGAGTAGAGTTGATGGTGCACTGATTGTGAGTTGGGTTGTGTTCAAGGGTGACTTCATGGGGAGTTTCTTTCTAGGTGAAATAAGAGAGGTGAAGGTAATTTAATTCCTAAATCTTAAGCAGGAATCATGAGTGCGCATGAGTATAGCCTCAAGCTCACCCAACTTTACCTCTATGAACATAGAAAGACTTATGATCCATGTTCAGCAAGTCGATGAAGATAAGATGAGAGATAAAAAAGAGTTCCAAAACAAGAAAGCTAAGACAACTGGGAACGAGTCCGAAAATGGAATATTAATGTGAACCGATCGTCTTTCCAAAAAACAAAAAATGGACCTACTCAATCATCTTCTAGTTCATCTGCATTAATGAACATAGGTAAGTTCAAGAATTAGAATTTGCAGAATTTTAGGCCTAGACCTGCACAATCTCAAGGTTGTATGGCATAAAAACGTAATGGGACTCCTACATGTGATAAATGTATTGTAATGACTCCACTAGTTGCTTCAAGTGTGGTAGAATGGTCACTTCACGAGAGAGTGCCTAAAGAACAGGCAAGGTAATGTCAATGGGGGCAATAGAGCCTAATCTTTTCTTTAGTTGCTCTGCCAGATAGATTTTCACCTAGAAGAGCTACTTTAAGGGAAGGCGGGGGAGCAAATTGTCCATATTTTATCACTAGTCATCAAGAGTAAGACAATCCACTAGATGTTTCCACTTGTATAATTAAAGTTTTTACTTTTGAAGTATATGCTTTTCTAGATCCAGGACCGAGTCTATATTTTTTGACTCCTTATGAATAATGATACTTTCTGAGCAACTTCTTGATCCCTTCAGTGCTTCTACTACTATAGGTGAATCTATTCTAGATAAAGAGTTTATCGTGATTGTACCATTCTTGTCAATCACAAGGACACTGTGGCTGACTTAGTCGAGCTAGACATGGTAGATTTTGATGTTATTTTAGGTATGGACAGGCTTTATGTCTATTATGGCTCAGTTGATTGTAGAACTCGAATAGTTAAGTTCCAGTTTCCTAATGAGATAATTGTAGAGTGGAGTAGTAGTTCAACAGTGCCTAAGAATCATTTTGTTATGTGCCTTAAGGTGAGATAGTTAGTTTCCAAAGGGTGCATCAATCACTTGGTTCTAGTTAATTTCTCTAGTGTTGAGACACCACTAATTCAGTCACCTCCAGTTGTAAGTGAGTTCTAGAGGTATTTCCATATGATCTTTATAAAGTCCCTTCTGAGAAAGAAATACACCTATGTATAAACATTCTACCTAATACTCATCATGTTTATATTTCGGCATGTAGAATGGATCCAATTGAGTTGAAAAAGCATTTGAAAGACCTTCTTGAGAAAGGTTTCATTCAACCAAGTGTCCCACCTAGGGGCGCTATAGTCCTATTTGTGGGAAGAAAGATGGTTCTCTTAGAAGGTGCATAGATTATTGTAATTTTAATAAGGTTAACATCAAGAATAAGTATCATAATTCAAGAATCGATGAATTTTCTTATCAACTTCAGGGTGCCACTTATTTTTCTAAAATACACCTCAGATTAGACTATCATCAGTTGAGAGTAAGAGAGAGTGATAGAGACATCTTTCAGAATCCCCTGTGGTCATTATGACTTTCTAATCATTTCATTTGGTTCACTATTTCTCCTTCAACGCTCATGGACCTTCTGAACATAGCATGTAATTCTTATATTTATAGGTTTGTTATTGTCTTCATTAATAACAATCTAATCTATTTGAGGAATGAGGAAGATCATGCTAGTCATCTCATAGTAGTTCTTCAATCTCCCAAGGATAGAGATTTGTATGTTAAATTCTCTTAGTGTGAGTTTTGGTTTGAGTCAGTGGAATTCTTAGGTTGCATTGTGTCTGGTGATGGAATTCAAGTTGAGACTCAAACGATTAAGGCAGTGCAGAACTATCCTAGACCCACATCTCCAACTGAATAGGTTTTTCTTGGGATTGGATGGTTATTATAGAAGGTTTGTAGAAGGTTTTCATCTATTTCATCCCTATTGACTAAGTTGACTCAAAAAACAGTTAATTTTTAATGGTCTACTTTGAGAAATTAAAAACAAGGTTGAGTATTGCCCCAGTGTTGACCTTACCTGAAGGAATGCAATTTGTTGTTGATTATTGTGATGTGTCCATAGTTGGACTAGGTTGTGTATTAATGAAGAATGACAAGGTTATAGTTTATGAATCCAGACTACTTAAGATTTACGAAAATAATTACCCAACCCATAATCTAGAGTTGGTTGTTCTAGTGTTTTCTTTGAAAATATGGCGTCACCATCTTTAAGGTGTTCATGTATATGTATCCACCAATAATAAATGTCTTTAATATGTATTCAATCAAAAAGATATTAATCTTATAAAGGGGTGGTGGTTGGATTTACTCAAGGACTATGACATGAGTACTCTCTATCACCTAGGTAGGGCAAATGTTACTGATAAAGCTTTGAGCATATTGTCTATGGGTAGTACCGCCCAAGTTGAGGAAGGCAAGAATTAATTAGCTAAGGATCTGCACAGATTTGCATGGTCAGGAGTCCTATTAAATATTCCAATGAAGGTGGAGAGGTGGTGATTAATGGGGTTGAATCGTCACTAGTGTTCGAATTGTAAGAGAAACAAAACCAAGACCTTATTTTACTTGAACTGAAGGAAAATGTTCATAAGAAAAAAGTGATGGCTTTTGAGCAAGGAGATATGGTGTATTGAGATATCAAAGAAGATTGTGTGTACCAAAGGTGGATGAACTACCAGAGAGGATCATGGAGGAAGCTCATAGCTCCAGATATTCTATCCATCCTGATTCCACAAAGATGTATCGTGACTTGAGAGAAGTTTATTGGACGAGTAGTTTGAACAAGGGTATAACAGAGTTATTCGCTAAGTTCTTGAATTGACAACAAGTCAAGGTAGACCACCAGAGGCCTGGTGGTATAGCTCAGAATATAGATCTTCCAGAATGGAAGTTGGATATGATAAATAAGGATTTTATTACTGGTTTATCGGTCTCGCAGACAACATGCTTTGATTTGGGTGATTGTAAATCGAATGAATAAATCAGCCAATTTCTTACCCATAAAACCTACATTTACAATACATGATTATGACAAGATATATATTCAAGAGTAAGTCAAACTTCATAAAGTTCCGGTCAACATTATTTCTGATAGAGGTGCGTGAATCACAACAAAATATTGGAGGTCATTCCAGAAAGGTTTGGTTTCCAAGGTTAATTTGAGTGCTGCTTTTCATCCTCAAATTGGGGGTCAAGCATATTTCACAATTCAAACTTTTGAATATATGTTGAGGGTGTGTGTGATCAATTTCAAGGGTAATCGGATTGATCACTCGCCTTAAATTGAGTTTGTTTACTACAATAGTTACCACTCTAGCATCCAAATGGCTCCTTCTGAGTCTCTTTATGGAAGAAGATGTAGAACTCCTATTTGATGGTTTGATGTTGCTGAGGTTGGGTTGGATTTATAGGACCAGATTCGGTTTATCGAGCTATGGAGAAAGTGAAGACTATTCAAGGATGGTAAGAAATGCGTAGAGTCATCAGAAATCCTATACTGATGTTAGGAGAAGAGACTTAGTGTTTGAAGTGGATGATGGGGTTTACTTGAAGGTTTCACCCATGAAGGGTGTTAGGATATTGGTCCTTATAAGATATCTAAAAGGATTGGCAATGTAGCCTATGAGTAGGAGTTGTCGTCGCAGTTAGCAGCAGTCCATTTGGTGTTTCACATTTCAATGTTGAAAAAGTGTATGAAAGAACCTTCATTTACTATGTCGATTGAAAACATTGGTATTAAGGATAGCTTATCTTATGAAGAGATTCCTATTCAAATTATTGAGCGTTAGGTTTGCAAGTTTAGAAGAAAAAAAAGGTAGCAGCAGTGAAGGTCTTATGAAGGAATCAGTTTGTTGAAGAAGCTACTTGGGAGGCTCCAGAAGATATGAAGAAGAGATACCCAAATCTCTTTGAGTCCAGAGAAATTCCAAATTAAGGTATTAATGTTTTTCTTGGTATTTATTTTTGTCACGACTCGAGAGCACCCCCAAGTCATGATGCAGTGTACTCAACCTCTCAGAGGTATTATACAAGCCCTTAGAATTCATTCATTGCATTGTCATAGAAGTAATGCAGAATTTAAAACTTTTAAAATAAATCATAAGGCTTGAAGCCACCAACACTTTTAAAATAAATCTTTCATAGGCAACGGAAATTTAGTCTCATATAAGCCAACATAAACTCAAACATTTAGAATCTCAAACTAGGGACACGGCCTTTACATTGAAATGAAACATATGTCTAATACAAAGTCTTAAATGAAAGAAAGCTGGAAACGGCATCCATGCCCTCGAATATTTGACGATATACCAAGATCTTGAGAGAACAATCTAATTCCCAAGCTTTAACTCTAGAAATCCTCACTTGCCAACACCTTCACTTGTAGAAATAAAGAAAGATATGGAATTAGTACAATTAAGCACTTAGTAAGGTGGCATTCAAGATAACCATGTAAAAATGGACATTTACTTAAAGATATGCTTTTCATGCTATTTTGACAACACCTTAATAATACAAGTATAAACCAATAAAAGATAATATCTAGATAATCTTCAAGGTATGACCATAATTATTAAGTAACCTATTTTATCATATAAACCCTCTACATAAGGTTATCCTAAGACCCACTAAGTAATACATGAAGAGACCACCCATACAACCTCTTCAATACACACCTAGGTGTTCCTTAAGACTAAAAAAGATGCGGACATTTCCTTGTTCAATAGAACCAAACAAGACAACATTCATAATAGAGAAACATAAGAAGACATTCATGCATTTTAAGAGACTTCACATAATGGTCTTGGAATACCTACGGAAGCCACTCTAGTACCTTCAAAGCCTACTCATGCCATGTGCAGATATCATTCCATACTACTACCAACACGTTGTAGAACCTATCCAATAGTTAAAGTGTACATCCCACATGATGAGAATAAGCATTAACCGACATAGACTACACTAGCTAGGTATGGAATCCGATGTCATAAGACCCCACACCGTGGAAGGTGTTTTACTTGCCAAGTATAGAAGTAGGACACATCCCGTGTAGGCACACAATTTAACGAATATCAAAAGGCTAATTTGTACTCTAGTCTCATACTCAAGTAGAGCTCCAACCTTAAGCATATCCACTCAATGCTTTGCCTTTGTTTTCATAGAGTAAGTTCATTCACTTAATAGTATTAGAGAAGTTACCATCACTAAGCCCTACCAACTCATAATACCATTAGCAAGAAGGGATCCACAAGGGTCTACCGATCACGGTTCATTATGATAGTGTTACACCTCGGAAATATAATGACTTAGACTAGAGACTCACTTAATGAACAATGCCCTAAAACAATGTTTCTAGACTTAAGAAAAGGTAATTAAGTTGATTAAGAAGTGTTAGAGTAAAAACGTCAAGAAATGACCATGACGTACGGATACTAGTGAAAGTGAACTAGTGTGCCTTTAGGTGTTTCAAAAGTCATAAAAGTAAAAATTGGTGAAAAGGTTTAGAGTACACCTTAAGGTGTGTTTAAAGTCGAAACGTCCGAGTATGACTCCCCAAGTACCACACTAAGGGTCCTTGAGGAGGACCCAAGCTTTGAACCAAATCACGTTTGACCAGTACTGTTCGTGGTTTGGTTAATGGGGAGTCATCGTTTGACCCCCTGCCTCACTGTCTCAAAATGGAACAATTAAGGGTGATTAGGTAATAAGTTAATTAATTAATTAATGGTTAGGGAAGTTCATAATTAGTTATTTTATGACTATTAAAGGGTTCTAAGTCATTAAAATAACCTAACACCTCATAAATCCCGAAACCCAAATAGCTCCCACTTCTCTCTAGTTTCTCACACTACTCTAAGACCCCATTGAAGAAGAAGAAGAAGTTCATCCTAGGGCTTCAAGATAAAATATTTCCTTCATTATTCTTTAAGAATTCTTAAGGTATGGAGGTTATTCACACTTGGAAATCTTTTCCGCAAGAGGCTCTTCAAAGATTTGATTTCAAAGTTCTTCAAAATCCTTGTTATTATCTAATTTCGTGGGTCTACATTATAGGTTGGATTGTGTTGTCTAAGTTCAATTATTATTTAGGATTTATGTATGTTTATGTGTATATTTAATTATTCCTTAAAGGTTTGTCCTAAGTTTCTATAAAGACCCATGAACACCCATCTTCCCCTAACCTTAACTTATGAATTAGATTGATTTTTATTGAAGGGGGGTGAAATTAAAGAAACTTTGGGATTGCTGATTATTATTGAAGGGGGTGAAATTAAAGAAACTTTGGGATTGCTGAATCACAAACAAAAAAAATATAAATATATACAGCAACGGAGCCATCATAGTATTTTTGAATTCCTCCGAAAGAAAGGATGGCAATTTGATTATTTACCCATCTGAGTCTGATAGATTCTATTTTTCTCTTAATAAATTACCAATTTATTAAGATGATGTATGAATTATGGGGTGAATATAATGGAATTGGGGGTTAGATCTTTGATGAGATTTTTGGAAGCCAAGGGTAAGACTTCCAAGATCATGAATACTTTTTTGGGTTGATGTTGGCCTATCCTTGATGTTGTTATTTAACTGAAGTGTAAATGATGCATGTATGATTAAGATATGAGTAGTATGAATGTGATATGATGGTAAACTATGATTATGAGGGACTCGAAGGAATTATCTTGTGCATATTATTAATATGATTAATGTATTGTTCTCACTTAAAGGCCAGGTTGTGATGTAAGGACTCTCTCAGCCTAAAACATAGGAGATATGATCATGTTATTCAAGGGGGATAGACTCATAATACCTATGATATAAACTAATGTTGAGGAAGACTCTAAGTGACTTCAAAAAGGGGACATTTAGCTTAGCACCAAGTGAACTTGACTATGAAAGGTGTCCCTTCCAATAAGTAAGGTAGGTTAACCTAAGGTCTCATGAGTTGGAAAATGTAATGTTAATTAGCATAAAGAGGGTTTCTAGCAAGAACCTCCTAGTTCCTAATCTATGTTCCCTTAGAAAACCTAACTAGTGGATCCACGTAGACGCTATTATGAGGGGTTGACACCGAATTCCATGTTTAGCTCACATGGTCTATTGCCGGTTATGGCAAAATTCCTCGAAAATAAAATGAATGAATGAAAGTAAAAGATGCGTAATAACTAGGATGAATTGTTAGGTATACTAGTGTAGGTAAAGGTATGGGACTTTACCTATACATTGCACATATAGACCTTGAGAAAAATCCTAGGGTAATATCTCAATATACTTATGTTATGAATGAAATGCATAATGTTGATTCTGTATAATGTGGGCCTCATATGATGTTTTATTCACTTGATATATATGTTGTTGGTATAGATTGTCATGTATGAGATTGAGTATATTTGTCATGAATTTATATGATGTAAAGACAATGCTTATGGTTCCTATGCTAGTTGACTTAGTTCATGTGGAGTTATAGGCTTCAAATAGGCATCGCACTAGTTGGCTTGGATTGGGATTGTGAGTAAGATATTATGATATGATAATGAAATATGTTCTAAGCATGAATTATTGACTGTGGTTCCCTTATGGTGTAATATGAACATGAAGGTAAATAGGGTTCATTATTGTTGTATTGTGGACTTAAATATATGCTTAAAATGTGCATAAAGGCTTCTAAAGTGACTTAGCATGTTTTGAATAAAATGTCCCTTTTTAGCAATATATTAATTGCATATGTATTTATATTTAGTACATGTGGTTTGTACTAACCCATATTCTCTTTATTTATACAATAATGTAGGTTCGGCCAATTGAAGAGTTTCAAGGCCAAACTAAAGAATCTTGGATAGATCTCCAAGTTGGTAAATCTTCAAATCCGAGGACAGAACCCACTTGGTATTCAGTCTACCCTAATGAAACCTAAAATTTCACTCCCTCACTTTCTCCTTTTGATAGACTAGCTTGTGCATCTTCTCTTTGGCACTCATCCTTATTATAATTCTAGCTATTTGACTATGTCTAAGATAATATTAACTTTCTTATCTTTTGAGACTTTATTGTAAGTTCTATATGAGACATATTGTAATAGTGTAATGGCTATGTCCTAAATCTTGTACTCCTATGATAGATGGTTATGTGTGAGACTATGTAGACTATATTTTGATGAATGAAAAGTCTATGTAAACTTCATATGTAAAGTTTTTTAATTCTTCTGTAGTTTTCTACCTATAAAATGCAATGATCTATGTTAAGGGATTGTTTAAGGCCTCTAAGAGAATGAAGATGCCGGTTACGACTAGAGGGTTCTCCTTGGTCGTGACAGATAGCTTATTTATGGAACGGGAACCATGCTAGGCCTATCCGGTTCACTTCATAATTAACTATCTTTTATTATTCAAGGTTACACATTAGTCTTTTATAGAAGGGCACCTACTTTAGGTCTACCGATCCTAGACTTTCATTTGTACATTAATTTAATATAATTCAAGTACCAAGTAGGGACAACTATGTATACCAACACAAGATACAACATTATTCTATAAAGTCTCTTCTTAGTCCTTCATCATCATATATCAAATACTTAGAGAAGAAATAGCTTCAATCGTAACATTATAGCACCCATAAAAGATTATATAGACATCAAGTGAGTACCTTCACTTTATATATTCACATATACATATCATCCTTCACTTTATACACCTATATAATCCATAACATGATAATACTACAATTCACATAGTAATGCCGACAAGGACATGTTCATAACATTTATAATAATTAAGTACCGCCATCATAAGTGGATCATACCAATCAATCGCAATTCGATATCATTTCTACATTAAGTAAGGAATTAGGTCAACTTACCACCTTCCAATAGCCACAATCACCATTCCTTAACATCTCAACAATTCCACACAACCATAGGACTTACCCATTACAATGCTCATAAGGCTAGACCACCAATTCATCCATATCAATTATTCAACAAAACCCAAGATAGATATCAATACTTTAAATAAAACTATGAATAATTTAAATAATGATCAACATATAAATCAATAGCCCATAACAATCTAAATATGAATCTCACATATTTAGATGATAATCAATACACCCACTTTATAGACAAAATTAGGAATTCAAGGAATACATGGATTCATGGAATTTTTATATCATAAAAACATAAATTAATATTGAAAACATAATAAAATTCAATTCAAATCTTTTAATACAAGAACCTATGCTTAGAAATCGAAATAGGGTTTTTAAGATTTTTGAGATCTTTTGAAAAATCCTTTGAAATTGACTCCTTGAATGAGAGAAGAATGAAGGATAATATTACCATTCCTTATTGAAGATCTATCCACGATATTTGGGTTGAAAACTTGAAGAATTGATCTTATTCCTTGGAACTTCAAGGTTCTTCAATGGAGGATTTGAGTGGTGAGAAAGATTAGAGAGAGAGAAGAGATCTATTTTTTTAATTTCTAATTGAGTGTTAGAGTTTTCGATTGGATAATGGGTGTACAATGACTTAAAATAAATATTTAATAAACCTCCAAAATACCCAAAAAAAATCCCTACATTAGTTGGACCTTTTTGGAGAAGCACAACTCAACTTTTATTGATGCGATCAAATCTGGAACATGGTTGCGCGTCGCAGGCGCACTCCTCAATATTGATTTTTAAAATAATTTGAGAAAGAAAGGTGTGTAATAAGACCGTGACATGAAGGAAGCTTTTTGCCTTTGAATGTTGGGTATGCGACGCAGCTTGGCCTCCAAATATGGGGTTGTTTGTAAGCTGCCTTGGTAGCCTCTTAGCCAAAGCTTGGGTCCACCTCAAGGACACTTAGGTTGGTCCTTGGGGAGTCGTGGCTAAAATTTTTGACCATAAACACTATTATTAAGGCATTAGGGTTACTTCCACTAATTTTCAACTCCAAACAACACATAAAAACATGAATAACATATTAAGACACACGAATATCTTGGTCGTCCTTTCATGTTAGACTTCAAAACACTTTAATACTGAATTCTAAAGATATTCCTCATTATCTTAACGAGTTATTAACTCATAAAATCCATGTGAGATTGTAGTTCATCCTATTTCATTTTGAGGGTGCTTCAGTTTTAGTTGAAATGTTGTGTTACTTTGCATTTTTTAGTGTTTGAGTTGACTGCTAGAAGTTACACCCTTAGTTTACTCAGAGTAGTCTCATTCAAGAATGAATGTTCCCAATGGGTAGATATTATAACATTCCACCTTATAAAGAGATAAATTTAGCAAAATTAAATTGAAAATAGCAAAATCTGAAATTTTGCAAGTTATACATAACTTATGAGTTTTGGGTAAACTTGAAACAACCATAAAATTAATTATATGGTGAGTTAGATGGCCCATAATATATCAAAAAAAGTGGAACCCACTTTCCAACACCACAGAGTTTGCTAAGTTTCGAAATCGTATGAGGGAGATATGTCCGTTTACAATCACACTATCCGATTAAGGAAAGTTACTCGAAAATATGAGGGGTATGTTAGTATTTTCCTTACCTAATCAGATTAAAATATTTATAGTAATATTTTGGGGTCAATTATGATTTGGGTAAGTTTTACAAATTCTAACCCATGCCTATGGTTTTAGAAGATGAGAAAAGAGGAAAAGAAATAACAATCGAGGCTTGCGAGTTGAGGATATATTTCACCAAATCAAGGTATGTGACTTCTCATATTATTGGGTTTGTTCACCCACACACCAATCATGATTTATATATTTGAATTCGTCCATATAGATTGAAAGATTTAAGTTCTTGATGTGTGTTCTTGAAGTATTGCTTTCATTTTTTAATTAGAATAGGTTTTATGAGTTCATAAGGCAATCGTATTGAGTTCAAGAAATGTTTTATCATAATATTCTCATGAAATTGTATTTGGTAATTGAATCTAAACAAAATTTGAGGAAATCAATCGATTAAAAGTGATTAAGGACCAGAAAATAAGAGAAAATTTGTCAAATTGACCTGGGGAAGGGTGGCGAGACACACCCCAGATGCGCCAGCAGATGTTGCGTGGCACGCTAGAAGTGCGCCAAAATGGAGTCTTTGAAGTTTAGGAGTTGGTGACCCATGTTAGAAGTGTGCCAAGGTCGCTTGCCCCCACCTTATTTCCGTTGTTTATCCCATTCGAGTTATTTTAACGTATACATTTACTTCCTATTAATTCTAACTATTTTAAACTACTTCTAAACATCTTGAAATAATTCATAACATCAATCATAATGTTAAATCCATAAATCTAAATTCAAGGTAGAGTTAAGAGTTTAGTTTTGAGATTTCTTCGAGTCATTTTAAAAAGTCCTTTTACAATCTTTTAAACTTGTTTTAAGACTTCAACATTTGAGTTTGAGGAAGAGTAAAGTTGAGTTCATTTTCTCAAAAATAATATATGGGAACTAAGTATTCCCTCGAGAAGTATTTCTACTTTTAAGAAAAAAAGGAAACACCAATTTCCAGAAGAGTTCACGAGTAGTATCTTTTTTGTGACAAAAACTTTTGAGTAATAATCTCAAAGTTGAGGAAGAGAAAATGTTCTCTTTAAAACATAATGATTTCAGTTATATGTTTGGGAGTAGTATTGAGCGTCGATATGGGGGAGAGTTCTAACAACTCACAACCCCCATAAACCATGTAGTCAATGTGGGTAGAAACACTCACACTTTTTAGATGACTCCTCATTATTTTTCAGCATATACTAGTGGATCCACTTAGTTGAGGATTTCTATACCCCCGCAAAGTATAGGACAGTTCTGGCAGTGTGGGCTAGAAGTTGTACCATCACATAGCTCATAGTGATGGTTTTCGGTTAAAAAATATCCCAAATGGAGTTTACTTTGTATTTATGCATACAAACAAAGTTATATTGTATTTTCAAATACATTAGGTTATCATCTACTTTTAAAAAGTTTTCTCTATATTGCATTATTGTTATTGTTTTATATTGAATCGAGTTGAGGTTGAGTTGAGTTGAGACGAAGTAAGTTGTTTCTTCGATTCCAGTTCAAGTTTATGTCATGTTTAGATTTCCCATCATATTCTCATACATTTTATGTACTGACGTCATTTGGTCTATACCTTTAATGATACAGACACATGTACTCAAGATCAGCATCCAACGCTTCATTGATCCAATTGAGTTCTAGAGTTGTTTAGTGAGCCTTCTTGCTTCCGAAGGATCCCTTTTTTATTTTAAGTTACTTTAGTTGTTGGGATAATCAAGTTTCTTGTGCTTACATCCCTCATAGTATTAGAGGCTTCATATATAGACAAATAACTGTTCATGAGTCTTTCCATTTTCAGTTTTAAATGTTTAAAGACTTGATTGCCGCTTTGGCCAGTTGAATGTTCCTTTACAACATTCTGAGTTTATTACATGTGTTTATATTTTGATTTCTTTTAATGTATAGAAAGTGTTCCGCTGAGATTTTATCAAGGCCAAGGGTTCACTCGGGGCTAACAATGATTCTTGAGTGTCGGTCACGCCTAGGGTGTAGGCTCGGGGAATGACAAACATGGTATAAAGGCACAAAATTCAAGAGTCCTAGGGTGTCTATGAGTTGTGTCTGTAAATTCCTAGTTATCAGTGTGAAGCACGCCACATCTATTGCTAGGATGTTTTGATATTTAGGATCTACCTCACTTCTTTCATATTCTTTTCATGTGATAGAATTCAACTCTATAAAGTTTCTTTCTAATTCATCATTGTAAGTATATTTTAGATCATGCCTCCACAAAGAGCTATTTGAGGTCGTTAGCAAGGAGAAATGATGATCCCCAGGATAAAGAGGTACCCAATACACTAGAAGTGCAACCCCAAAGAGAGGTCACTAATGTTGAGTTCCTCGATTGTACTTGGATATTGATCCAAGTGGTGAACAACCAAGATGTACAACAGAGAGGGAATCGGCATGATGTAGATGATACAGCCACGATCTGTGATTTCTAAGGATGAATCCTCCATATTTCACCAGTTCATGTGTCACTAAGGATTTGAAAAACTTTGTTGAAAAATTGTAGAAGGCGTTTGAGGTTATGTATGTTGGTGATGTTGAGTGACTAGTTGCATATTAACTGAAAAGTGGTGATAGGGTATGGTTCGACCAATGGAAGAAGAGTAGAGTTGAGGGTGCATAAATTATGAATTGGGTTGTGTTCGAAGGTTCCTTCATGATGAATTTCTTTCCACACGAACTAAGAGAGTCAAAAGTAAGAGAATTCCTCACTCTTAAGTAGGAATCCATGAATGTGCATGAGTACAACCTCAAATTATCCCAACTTTTGTTCTATGCTCGAGAAATGGTTGTTGCTATAAGGAGCAGAATAGGTTTGTTTGTTTCTAGGTTATCTCACATGTCAAGAAAAAAGGGTAAAACAGCTATGTTGATAGGAGATGTGGACATAGCAAGACTTATAATCCATGTGCAGTAGGTTGAGGAATATAAACTCAGAGATAGAGAATAGTATTGAAACAAGAAAGCTAAGCCAACTGGGAATGAGTCTGTACTGTAGAAAAATACTGTGAACTGGTCATCTTTCCAACAAAAGCAAAATGGACCTTATTCATCATCTGGTAGTGCACCTGCACAAAGGAATAAAGGTGAGTTCAAGAATTAGAATTCATAGAATTTCAAAGGTAGACTTGCATAGTCTCAAGGTATTGTGGCACAAGGAGGTTATGGGACTCTTGCATATACTAAGTTTGGTATAAATCACTAAGGAGTGTGTTTTAATGTCTCCATAGATTGCTTCAAGTGTGGTAAGAATGGCCACTTAACAAGAGAGTGCCCAAATAAGAGAAAAGGTAATTGTAAGACCCCCGAAATGAGCTAGGGTGTCTAGAGCCTAACATGTTTTTCATAAGGGTATAAGGTCATAAAATGGTTTACAATGTGGTATTGAACAATTGTATAAAGTTTGAGGTGATTTGGAGGCCAAACATCAACGGACAACCAAGACCTTCGACGACAAGTCTCTAAAGGGGCCTTAGATGCTTTTATGTGTTTTTAATGTGTCATAAGCTCATGAAGTCTTAAAATGAGTTATAATGATTTTTATATGCAATATATGGTGTTGAATGAATTTTGGAGGTCAAACGTTGAAAAACGTCTAAGACATTCGAAAGTTAGACCTTGAGACGTTCATGTGTGTCTTGAGTGTGCTTGCATGTTTGGATGTGTTTTGAGTGTTCATTTTGGGTGAAACTTGCATGGAAGGTCTTCAATATTATAGGGTGTATATTTATGTTAAAAACGTCTGGGTACGACATACCAAGGGCCCCGTAAAAGGCCTTCAAAAAGCACATAAAGGTTGTCGAACACTACCTTGGCCGTGTCAATCAACGAGCCAAATAATGCCTCGTCAGTGGATTGACATGTCACGACCCGAATATAGACCTCAGACAAGACCGGCATCGTTGACCTCTCAGAGATCGCAGACAAGCCTATATACGTCATTCTTACTTCATTTAGGTTAATTTTAGCGGAAAATTTGAACTTTTAATTTTCTTAACATACATGCATACATACTAAGTAACATCATAGGCGTTCACAAATCAACCATCTAATATAGAGGTATTAAAATAAAAGAAACAATTCATAATTGCATTAACGCACTTTTGCCAAAACTGCACCAATACAAAGTCTAAACAAAAGTGGAATGAAACACTAGTGGAACATGATCCACTAGCTACAGCCTACATCTAAGCTAGATAATAACGATATACATCCTCGAAAGCTAAGGGCCACGTCCGGATGAAAACTCCACGTCCAGGTACCAACAACACCAACCTGTAAGCTCTAGCGTCCACCTGTGCCTGCACCTAAAATTGTAGAATTGTATGAGATTAGTACACACTCGTACTAAGTATGGGCATATGAAAGCACACACCAGGGACATGCACGATTAAGAACAACTTTTTCCTAATAACATGATTATGGAAGGTCAAGTCAGTGGACTTGCCAAATAGGGATTAGGGAAGTTAGTGAGCTTTCCAAATTTGGATTAGGAAAGTGAGTGAGCTTTCCAAATTTGGATTAGGAAAGTCATACCATGAGTGTAACATGCATCATCATACTTATCATATTGCACACAGCACATAACATCTTGCACATAGCACATAACATATTGCATATAGCACATAACATTTTTCATATCATTTGTTCATATGCCATGAGACCTTTGGAATCATGCACTTGACATCAACACCTCCCAAAAATGAGGTCTTAACATATGGGACCTCAAATAGGGAGCCTTCTTTACCAAACACAAAGTCTGCTTCGTTCATTCATACGTACTTCATTTCATTTCGTTCATAGGCTAGTGTGAACACCAGCTATACCTAGGATATAGTTTGAGACTCTCATCAGGTTTGTTGTGCAATGATCAAGAATGACCTAGTGTTATTACTTGAGTCCAGATCACCTCTTGATTATCCTATCCTAACACCATTGTATCGTTCATTTCATTATGTGCATCCTTTGAGGCTGGCCTCATTGATTCATTGGGAACTTTAACTTTAACGACATAGATCGTGTGAGCATCATGAAATCCATTGTGTCCCCCACACCGAAAAGAGGTGGAATAACCGGCCAAAGTGACCTAAAATATGCTAGCGTACATGGGAATTGAACCCCCCTAGATCCCTATATTGGCAGTATAGGTTCGAAGAATAGGAGATATAAGGAGACCCATACCCGGCATGTCGGACAGTCTCATCTCATGAGAGTTACCAAACCTCCGCCCTTCCCGAAAGAAGGCATCACCACTCATAGCTAGTCTATCAGTGATTAGTATAAAGTTCCATTACATTTAAATCATACGTCGTGGAAGTTGGCTTCTAGTATGAGGAAATCATAGCTCAATAGATAATTTATCATCTCATCATTAATATTAAGTGTGTCAATCTCAATACTTTCATTAGAGTGTTCATAGAGACTGGTCTCTTCATTAACTTTACACTCTCACAGGTAAGTACGTTTTGGTAACATTTACTTAGGCTCATTTGAGATTGCTCTCATCTTTTACCCTAGCCTCATATCATGTTGTCACCACATTCATGAACATTAGCACATTTGTTCTTCATAATTTCCCACCCCTTTTTACGTGAATGTTAATTTCATCATATGCCAATGCACTTGGTCATTTGTGTGTTTCACACTCTTACTTAAACCTTCTAAGGTTTCATCATTTCATTACATAATATTCATTTTATCTTATTCCAATGCACTTGGTCATTTAGTGTGTTTAACAATCTTACTTAACCATTCTAGGGTTACATAATTTCATTACATACATCTTAGGTTCACTTATTTTTAATGTATGATAGACTTATGGATTTATTCATACAGGCCATAAGGCTTCATTCATGGTTCGTTTAATTGATTCATATCTTCCTAAGATTATGTGGTACAAGACTTATGCATCTTGTGTGTAGCCAAGATCTCGATTCCGATCTAAGTAGGCAGCATTATTCTTGAATATTTAATTCACGTATGATTTATGTATAAATAAAGAATTTGGGCAAGGTAACCCGGTTTTCAATTACCTTGGACAACACTTTACATTTTTCTTTTTATTTAATTTCGATCCACATGACATTGGGACCCTAGATCGAGCCCCAACATCAACGTTTCTTTTTTATTTCTATCCTTTGAAAATTCTCTTTCCTGGACGGGGGGTTGTGGGTTTGAACCCCCACATCCCCTTTTATTATTATTTTTTTGTTAGTTTTCCTTGACTATCTCTAGTTAACCATGAGGTTGTGGGATCGAACCCCCACAACCTCACTTTATGTTTCTTTTAATTCTCCTTTACTGCCTAGAGGTCGTGGGTTTGATTTACATGCCTCACATTTCTGTTCTCTTAACTTTTCTTTTAATTCTACTTTACTGCCTAGAGGTCGTGGGTTCGATTCCCACGCCTCACATTTCTTTTCTTTTAGTTTTTCTTACGAATTGACTGAGAGGTTGTGGGTTCAAATCCCACTCCTCTCAAACTAAATATTGTATTTAATTTTTCAGCCAAATACACTTGAGATCGAATCCCCTTAACCTCCATTTCTTTTCACGTTTTTAGTGTATCTCATGGGTGAGGTCGCGGGTTCGAATTATAGTGACCTCACCTAATTTACACTCAATTAATTTTCCAGATTAGTTCATCTACGTTTATCCAAAACCAAACTTGTAAGTTGCTGGAAATTTGGTCACATGTCAGCTCACTTTCTTCAACACTTTCACTTGAACACATAGGGTAATTCATAGACCATTTAACACATTTTGGGGTGCATTTTTTCATAGATTCGTTTGGCCAAGAGATTATCAATAAAATCATCCACATTTCATCTTACATGAACATCACGATTTACATAGGTTTATGCACATAACATAACAACCATAACATTACAATTTTGGAGCATCAATCCGAGAACATTAGTCACAGTCACATCCTTGCACACACATACACATAGTTTCGAAAATACATAGGTTATCATTCATACGATTTCAAAAACACAAACAAGAACATATTCATCACAAAAACATAACACACGCCTAATATCTACCAGCAAACATACCCAACCTAAGAATCATTGGGATCTAGTGACAGGGACATGCAATGGGGAACAACCCTAGTTTTTGAACTGAATATTCTGAACCTTAAGGGGTCTCTTGAGAAAGGGACCAAGAGAGAAGAGAACCCGTACCTTTTATGTAGTTCAAACCTTGGCTTGATGATCAAAACCTTCTCCAAAAATCACTTCTTAATCCCCTCAACTTCAACAGCAAATCGACGGAATAATCCTCCCTTTATCCTAACGTTTTTATTAGCTTGTTTTTCTTATATTTTCGTGTAAGTTCTTCAAGTGTGAAGAACTTTAATAAATGTTATGTTCTTGTAGTTGTTTAGGCAGAGAGAATGTCAAAAGAAAAGAGAATGAGAGAGACGTGAGAGACAGATGATCGTGAGTAGGTAGTTCAGGCTTAGGTAATCACTTAGTAAAACTAGGTTTCTTTCAAACCTTTAAAATTGGATTTTTCCTTTTTCTTAAATCAGATTATAATTATTAATTAATTAAATTAATTTACAAATTTAATTAAAACAATTTAAATCATTGTTTCCACCTACGTCCGAGCCCAGATGGAGCAAGATTTCACTCAAAGGCCAATTTTTGGCCCTCTCTCCCAAAAATGACCCTACACCTTATTAATTAATTCATTAATTACATATTTAGGGTAATTACGATACTACCCTTATCCTGGAAAAAGAACATTTTATCCCTAGACCCTCCGTACATAAAATTTCCCCTTTTTAAGTGCGGTAAAAGCTTATCATAGTAAATCTTCATATTCTGGAGTCCTACATGGTGGGACCCAACCTTTCCAAGCTCAACTAACTCCCCAAGTTAGTTGGCTTGGCTGTCGTAAGGGTTCATAGGTCTGGTTCTACGCGCATCAATCCGTGTGAACCTGGTCTAATTGTAGGCATTATAGGCACATTAAGCATTATTTAGCATACCTGTTTTATAGGGTTGTTATATTATCCCCACTGAGGAACATTCGTCCCCCAATAACACTACTAAATATTTCGCGTAATGCCAATCAGATCATAACATATTTACTATACACAATCAAGCAATAGCAACAAATAATGGAGATAAAAGGAAACTTAGACTTAAGAGTAGGAAGTCTAACCTCAAGAGCTTAAAAGATGGGGGTAGCGAGATATCATATCGGTCTCGGCCTCCCACGTAGCAACCTCAACAAGATGATTCCTCCACAATACCTTCACTGTGTAAAACTCCTTGTTCCTTAGCCACTTGACCTGTCTATCTAAAATCTCAATAGGTACCTCCTCATACGATAAATTTTCATCAACCCCCAAACCTTCAACAGGTATAATCGATGTTGGATCGCCTAGGCACTTCTTTAACATAGAGACATGAAAGAATGGATGAATAGAAGCTAGTTTCGCAGGCAATACCAACTCATAGGCCACCTCTCCTACACGCTGTAGGATATCATATGACCCAACATACCTCGGACTCAACTTCCCTTTCCTGCCAAACCTCATCACCCCCTTTTCATAGGTGATATCTTCAAATAGACCTGGTCACCAACATCAAACTTTAAGGGTCATTTTTTGTTGTCTGCATAAGACTTCTGTCGACTATAAGTAGTAGCCAACCTGTCCCTAATGACTCTGACCTTCTCTAAGGCCTCATAGAAATGGATGACTCTCCAACCTCGAACCACCCAACTGGAGACCTACACCTACCATACAGTGCCTCAAATGGTGTCATCCCAGTGCTGGAGTAATAGCTATTATCATACGAGAACTCTATCAAAGGTAGATGGTCATCCCAACTACCGTTGAAGTCAATCACACACGCCCTCAGCATGTACTACAATATCTGAATGGTGCGCTCTTCCTGCCCATCAGTCTGAGGACGAAAGGCAATACTAAGCTTAACATGCGTGCCTAAGATCCTCCGGGAGGATCTCCAGAAATGTGAAGTTGATCTGATCTCCTCTATCTGAAATGATAGACAAAGAAATTCCATGCCATCTCACAATCTTATCGATGTAGAGTTTCACATATTCCTCGACTCTATAAGTAGACTTTATAAGGATAAAGTGGGCAGACTTAGTCGGCATGTCCACAATAACCCATATGGAGTCATACGGTCTCCTAGTCTTCAGAATACCAACCACAAAGTCCATATTAATGGCCTCCCATTTCCAAGTCGGAACCTCAATAATTTGAGTAAGACCGTCAGGCTTAAGATGTGCTGCCTTTACCTGTTGACAATTAGGACACTTGGCCACATAATCTGCAATTTCCTTCTTCATGTCATCCCACCAATAGATCTGTTTAAGATCATGATACATCTTGGTGGAACCTAGATGTATGGAATATCTGGAACCATGGGCCTCTACAATGATCCTGGTGTGCAAATAATCCACATCTGGTACACACAACCTGTCCTGGTACCTAAGTATGCCGTCATCTCCCAAAGCAAAAGACTAATTCATCTTAACCAACACAGAGTCCTTCAGCTCCTTCAACACATGATCAAGATGCTGACCCTCCTTGACTTCAACTACTAAGGATGATTCAAAACTAGGATGAACTGAAACACCGCACTAGTAGAGTCAACCAACCGTACACCAAGTCTAGTTAGTCTATGTATATCTTTCACCAATTCCTTCTTCCCATCCTCAATATGGGTTGTACTTTCCATGATCATCCTAATCAAAGCATCAGCTACAACATTAGTTTTACCTATATGGTAGTGGACATTCATGTCATAGTCCTTCAACAGCTCCAACCATCTCCGCTAACGTCGATTCAACTCTGTGTGAACACGTACTGGAGACTCTTGTGGTCTATGAATACATCCACATGCACCCCATACAAGTAGTGCCTCCACAGCTTCAGTGCAAACACCATAGCTGCGAACTCTAGGTCATGAGTGAGATAATTCTTCTCATGAACCTTGAGTTGTCTGGACGCACAAGCTATCACTTTACCACCCTGCATAAGAACACAACCCAAACCAACCCTAGACACATCACAATACACAGTGTAATTCTCACCACACTTAGGCAAGGTAAGCACTGGGACTGAAGTGAGTCTGTTCTTGAGATCCTAGAAAGTCTTCTCACAAGTCTCCATCCATTCAAACTTCGCCTTCTTCTTAGTCAAAGCTGTCAGTGAGGCAGCAACGGAAGAAAAACCCCCCACGAACATGCAATAATAACCAGCTAATCCTTAGAAACTACTAATATGTGTGGGAGTAAGAGGTTTTGGCCAATTCTTAATAACCTCAGTCTTCCTGGGATCTACCTCCACACCTTTGTTGGACACAACATGACCCTGGAAGGTACTGATCTAAGCCAAAATTCACACTTACTGAATTTGGCATACAACTGATGTTGTCTAAGTACCTACAAGGTTAGTCTCAAATGTTGTTCATGCTCTTCCTTGGTCTTAGAGTAGATGAGAATGTCATCAATGAATACTATGACGAATGAGTCAAGGTATTCATGAAAGATCCATTTCATGAGATCCATAAATGTAGCAGATGCATTCGTGAGACCAAATGACATAACTAGGAATTCATAATTACCATAACGGGTATGAAAGGTTATCTTTGGCATATCTCCCTCCCTAACCCTAAGTTGATGGTACCCTGAATGAAGATCAATCTTTGGGAAGAAACTAGACCCTTGGAGTTGGTCGAACAAGTCATCTATTCAGGGAAATGAATACTTTTTCTTGAAAGTGACTTTGTTGAGCAACCGATAATCGATACACATTCTAAGGGTTCCATCTTTCTTTTTCACAAACAACACTGGAGCGCCCCAAGATAATATGCTCGGCTGAATGAAACCCTTATCAGTCAGATCTTTTAAATGCAGCTTCAACTCATTGAGTTCAACTGGAGCCATTCTGTAAGGAGGAATTGAAATTGGTTTAGTATCGAGTTCTAAGTCAATACCAAAGTCAATCTCTCAAGGGGGGGGGGGGGGCTCCAGGCAAATCATCAAGAAAGACATCTTGGAACTCATTCACTACAGGCACTAAGTCCATGGAAGGAATGTCACGATCTAAATCATTAACACTCACAAGATGACATAATAACCCCTTGGACACCATTTTATTGGATTTAAGGTTCTAAATCAAGGGATTAGGACGACTCGATTTGTACCCCTCCCAAACTAGCTCTTCTTCATTAAGGAAACAAAATCTCACAACCCTATTACGACAATCCATGCAAGCATAACAACTATGAAGCCAGTCCATGCCAAGAATAACATCAAAATCATGCATTGGTAACTCAACCAAGTCTGCACACATAGTCTTACCACATAAAACTATTGGGCAATCTTTGTATACTCTATCAGTTCTTACATTTTCTCCTAAAGTCTACTAACCACTATAGGATCATAAAGAACTTTAGGAAATATCTCAAAAGTGAGAGCAAGCAAAGGAGTTACAAAGGAAAGTGTAGACCCTTGGACGAACTTGACTCCCCTTGGTGGAAGAGTCCCTTCTTAAGCCTAGGATTATCCCTGATTTCATTACTACTCTTCCTTGAAAAATTCTTCTCATCTTGCCTTGACTTGTTCCCTGCCCTAATATGTTTCCTCTTTCTACTTTTCTCCACTTGTTGGGCATGGACCATAAGCCTGGAAAGGTCCATGCTATCATGCAGTATAGCTGCCCTACACTCTTCCTCGAGATCCTAGGCAATCTTAGATCCAGTGTGAACGGGAGGATTCATCCTCGTGAAGTCCCTTAACCTACTAGACATGGTGCTGGCAGTGGGTTCTTCTTGGGAACACCTTGTTGCTCTGCCTGGGCTGTCATAGCCTGAGCTTGTAAGGTGATGGCTTGGGCTATTTGTACTAAGGTTGTCCTTACTTCTCCATCTGTCAACCCAGCTGGGTTAATAGGCATCTCCATTTTAGCAGCTGGGGCCTGGGGAGGAATCTGGTTGCCCCCAGCAGTTGCTTTTCCTCTTTCCCGACCAACATTCCACCCTGTGTCCATTTTTTGAAAAAGTAGAATTGATGTTAGATACGCTCATAACACCAAGTAATCAAACATTAGAGAAGGCACGATAAGATCAGAAGAAGGGAATTTTCTTACGCATCATGCAGTCTCTAATTTAGGATAGTGGTGCACTTCACTGCCATGACTTAGAAACTATTCGATGTGGTTGATGTGAACTTATTATCCTCGGAATTTAACCTAATGCTTTGATACAAACTTTGTCACGATCGGAATCTAGACCCCAGATGAGACCGACGTCGTTGACCTCTTAGAGGTTGCAGACAAGCCTACATACGTCATTCGTACTTCATCTAGGTTAATTTTAGGGGAAAATTTGAAATTTTTGTTTTCTTAACATACATGTATACATAATACTTAACATCATAGGCATTCATAGATCAACCATCTAATATAGAGGTAATCAAATGAAAGAAACAGTTCATAATTGCATTAACGTATTTTTGTCAAAATGGAACCAACACAAAGTCTAAACAAAAGCGGAAAGAAACACTAGTGGAACATGCTCCACTAGATATATCCTACATCTAAGCTAGATAATAACGATAGAAATCCTCGAAAGCATGAGGTTCTACCAAGTCCGGATGAAAACTCCACGTCCGGATACCTGCAATGCCAACCTGTAAGCTCTAGCGTCCACCTGTGCCTGCACCTAAAATTGTAGAATTGTATGAGATTAGTACACACTTGTACTAAGTATGGGCATATGAAAGCACACACCAAGGACATGCACGATTAAGAACAACTTTTTCCTAACAACATGATTATGGAAGGTCAAGTCAGTGGACTTGCCAAATAGGGATTAGGAAAGTTAGTGAGCTTTCCAAATTTGGATTAGGAAAGTGAGTGAGCTTTCCAAATTTTGATTAGGAGAGTCATGCCATGAGAGTAACATGCATCATCATACTTATCATATTGCACACATCACATAACATCTTACACATAGCACATAATATATTGCATATAGCACATAACATTTTTAATATCATTTGTTCATATGCCATGAGACCTTTGGAATCATGGACTTGACATCAAGACCTCCCAAAAATGAGGGCTCAACATATGGGACCTCAACTAGGGAGCCTTCTTTACCAAACACAGAGTCTGCTTCGTTCATTCATACGTACTTCATTTCATTTCGTTCATAGGCTAGTGTGAATACCAGCTATACCTAGGATATAGTTTGAGACTCTCATCGAGTTTGTTGTGCAATGATCAAGAATGACCTAGTGTCATTATTTGAGTCTAGCTCACCTCTTGATTATCCTATCCTAACACATTTGGTATCGTTCATTTCATTATGTGCATTCTTTGAGGCTGGCCTCATTGATTCATTGGGAACTTTAACTTTAACGACATAGATTGTGTGAGCATCATGAAATCCAGTGTATCCCCCACACCTAAAAGAGGTCGAATCACCAGCCAAAGTGACCTAAAACATGCTAGCGTACATGGGAATTGAACCCCCATATCCCTATATTGGCAGTATAGGTTCGAAGAATAGGAGATATAAGGAGACCCATACCCAGCATGCCGGACAAGCTCATCTCATGAGAGTTAGTGAACCTCCGCCCTTCTAGAAAGAAGGCATCACCGCTCATAGCTAGTATATCGGTGATAAGTATAAAGTTCCATTACATTCAACTCATACGTCATGGAAGCTGGCTTCTAGTATGAAGACAACATATCTCAATAGATTATTTCTCATCTCATCATTAGTATTAAGTTTGTTAATCTCAATACTTTCACTAGAGTGTTCATAGAGATTGATCTATTCATTAACTTTACACTCTCATAGGTGAGTACGTTTTGGTAACATTTACTTAGGCTCATTTGAGATTACTCTCATCTTTTACCCTAGCCTCATATCATGTTGTCACCACATTCATTAACATTAGCACATTTGTTCTTCATAATTACTCACCCCTTTTTACGTGAATGTTCATTTCATCATATGCCAATGCACTTGGTCATTTGTGTGTTTCACACTCTTACTTATATATATGAAGTACTGTTCTAGTATATAATGTGCTAAGAAAGTTGTAAATTTTCCGCTAAATTTACCTATGTCAATGCGATGAATGATAACTATGGGCTTGTATAAGACCTCCGAGAGGTCAAGTACACCATGTTACTTCTAGGGGGGTGCTCCCTGGATGTGACAGTAATGGTGATTGGGCAATAAAGTCCATTTTTTTCCAGTTCCGGCAGGCAAAAGCTGCACCTAGAAGAGCTACTTGAAGGACAGACGGAGGATCAAACCGTCCATTTGCATTATTTTTATTGCTTTACATTGAATTGATTTGAGACGAATTAAGTTGTTTCTTGGTTCCAGTTCAATCTAATGTCATGTTTAGATTTCCCCTCACATTCTTGTATATTCCATATACCGATGTCATTTGGCCTACATCCTTTATAATGAACATACATGCTACTAGGATAAGCATCAAGTGCTTTGTTGATCCGGTTGAGTTCCAGAGTTGTTTGGTGAGACTCCTTGCTTCTAGAGGATCCCTTCTTTATTTTTAGTTATTTTAGTTGTTAGGATGATCAGGGGTCTTGTACCGACATCCCTCATAGTATTAGAGGCTTCATAGATAGATATATAGTAGTTCATGAGTTTTTTCCATTTCCAGTTTTAAATGTTTAAAGACATGAGTTGCCTCTTTGACTAGTTGAATGTTCCTTTACAACATTTTGAGTTCATTACATGAGTTTATCTTTTGAGTTCTTTTAATGTTAAGAAAGTCTTCCGCTTAGAGTTGAGCCAGGCCTAGGGTTCGCTTAGGGCCAATAATGGTTCTCAAGTGTCAGTCTCACCCAGGGTGTAGGCTCGTGGCATGACATAAGGTCTGTTGGACGCATTGTCCAGTTGAGAAGGCTACCTAGAGACCGAGCAGGAGATTCGCGGGCAATTTCTTGTTTATTTCTATCTCCAAGTACTTCTTGACTCTTACTTTTGCAGACGAAAATCCTTTTTGTAGTAGAGATGTAAACCCTCTAGGTCATTTTGTGTTTATGTCTTACGTTAGTCATTTAGAGCTTTCATGTTGTGATCCCAAATTATTTATGTCTTGTTAAGAATAACAATCCGGTCACCTAGTTGTTCATTTGGTTTTTATGTGAGTTTTTGTGTTGTGGAGCCTTTGTACCTTGAACAACCATTTTTTATCAAAAGTTCAAGAATATGACCTCTAAATCCAATTTTACTGATTCCATCAACTCTAAATGGGTCATTTTAGGCTAGGAGCATAGTCGACATAACTCCCAAGGCTTCAAGTGTGACTCTATGCAATTATGTGTTTTAACTTTCAGGTTAATGTCTATGTTTGACTTTAGTCAATATTCTAGGTAAACGAGCTCGGATGAGAATTTCATCAATGTGGTTAGCTCAAGAATGTTGAGTTTGGTTTAGAACAATTGCTCATTCATATCCCGAGGCGTCTAGGCTAATTTTGAGCCCCTTTTATGTTTTTTTTGCTTAAAATGGAGTTTGGGTGGGATCCATTTTTTCTTAAGATGACCTTGTATGAAAATATATATTGCTATGCCAAGTCTGGAATGTTGAATTATGCATAATTTCATATCTCATTTTATGTGCACATCATTATTGATGAATTCAAACACCCATCAGATATTTTCAACTTAGCAAAAACCAGTTGAAATTCATCAACTGATGCAGGCCAAAATGGCCTTTGCAGAGCCTTAGCAACCTAGTGGTCTCCATTGTCGGGCCTTCGCTATTCGCAAGGCTTATGTTCATAGGATTTCCCTGCCACGATCGTAGGGTCCTCATTGGATTCGTGAAAAAGAGATTAAATTGGTTTATTAAAGACCAACCGTGTTTTCAACTTGGAATTCAATGTTGAAAAGATGATTTTTATCTCAATTTAGCTCGGATTCGGGTGATTCAAACTATTACACATTCAGAATTGTCTAGGCTATGTTACGTAGTGATAAAATGTTGTTGGGAAACTCTCGTTTGAGGTGAATTATGTTTTTCAGGTATGTTCCAGTTCTTTTTATGTGTTTAATTGTTGAATTATGCATGTTGGTTGAATTTGTTGTTCCGAGCATCGAATTTCTCTCATTTTGGAACACAATATATTTTATGTGTTTTTGGTGTCTAAATAATTGTCTTAATGTTGTGATCCTATTTTAATAATGTGGCAACATTAAGAGGTCGTTCAAAAAGGAAAATATCAATCTTATTAATTCAGGAGTGCATGCGATCAACCTACGGGTAGGCTAAAACTTTTTTTCTATTAGATTGAGCATGAATGCATAAATGCATGTTGATTAGAATGAATTGTGGACGAGTACCTAGTTGTTCTTATTTTTATTTTCTTAGATAGCATGCTTAGGCTTGATTGTCCGTATCTTCGGGTATAATACCATGCTAGTAGGGATTGTATGTGATATATGTTGTTGTGATTTGACTTGTTGTAGATATTAATTATATAGTCTAGGATTAGACTAATGTTGCATTAGACTTGCAATCCTTGGAGCCTTGTTTCTACTCTGACGTCATGTTGGACGGATAAGATCCTTGTAGATTAGACTATTAGCCTTATTGATCATATGTTCTCTCCCCTATTTCTACGATTCTGATGCGTATCCCAAGGTTTGTGCTTTCGCAACGATTTTGGATTATATTATCTTACGCTTAGAGCCTTTTGGTGATTCTGTATGAAGTGACTTAATATTGGTACATGCGATTATCTTTGGAGTTGACACGTCCCTAGGTCACACTTCTAGCTGGACGGCTTACACCCTGGAGTAGACTGACTAGCTGAGTGGCCTTGATATATGAGATCCTCTTCGGAGTCGACAAACCCTCGGGTCACTCTTATTAGTTGGTTGGGAGTGGACTAGCTGGATGGGGAACCTAAATTGATTGTCACTCTTGATAGCTGGGATGAGAGCTCATTAGGTTGATAAGTATTTATGGTTACTTGGGTAGGAAGCTCGAATTTCGCTTCATGGCACTCCTCTCTCAGTAGACTTAGCTATTATGTGTATCTGTCAAGCATTCGAGGTTCGTTCAAGTTTTGTTTTAACTTGTGTATAAGTGTACCTTTTGGCTTATGGGTCCAGTTAGGTTTAATTTAGCTGCACTTAGACTCACTTTCAGTATTCTTATGTGCTTTCTTTCATATACGCTTTGACCCTTGTTTATGCCTAGATTCTATTTTTTCATATTGTTTATACCTTGTTTTGCTCAATCGGTGTATATTTCCTACTAAGTACCCTTGTGTTTGGTACTTATGCTACACTTTGCATCTATTTCGTGATACATGACCTAGTACTTGCTGCCAACAGTGATTGTACGTGCCATCTTCAACAAATTTTGGGATTAGAGACGTGGGTGAGCACTTGGCGACGTGTCTCTTTCTATACATATTTAGCTAGTCTTTTGCTTTTGATACAACTTTACCTTTGGTCCACTTTTGGGACCTGTACAACTTATTCTTAGACAACTCTTACAGGGTCAATGAAATATTCTATTGTATATAATTTTTGGGTTTGCTCCCGCTTCTGTTTCATATGTTGTCATAATTTAATATTTTATGTTGTTATAATTTAATTTCTATTTTGTACCATCCTTATACTCTTGTTGTTTTGGGTTACACGTTGACTTACCTACTGGCGGGTTGTAGTAGGTGGATTATTGGTTGACTTACCTACTTGTAGGTTATCATAGGTGGATTACAAGTTGACCTACCTACTGATGGGTTATAGTAGGTGGATTAGAGGTTGACTTACCTAGTGTTGAGTTATTGTAGGTGTCTCTATGACTCGAGGATTCGATTTGTGACATATCATTAATAATACACATAAAAATGTATAAGATTATACTCAAAACTTAGCTGAAATATAGGCAAAATATTGTGGTTAAATGCATATATACACCCCAATAAGTCACATTGTCATAAAACTAAACTTTAGAGGTTGGAAACCACCTTAGCTTTGCAACGGGGCTCACAGGGCAACCCCTAAGGTCCGTGACAAGCCTCACAGCGCACCCCCTTTGTCTAGGTGTTTTATGGCATGGTACGATATATGACAACCTTCCTAAGTCTTATGAGATTATAAATTCGACAATATGAGCTCAAATATTATATTATTGTTAAAAAAAAAACTTTCCTAATAAAAGTACTTATTATTTTCCTATGCTTGATTTATCATCTTGAGTTCTCAAAACAAAAATCCAAATAAAATTTCAAAAAAAGTTCTTCCTAAGATCCTTGTGCAAACACTAGCAAAAAACAATTTATTTTCAAGAATAATTTTTTTTATTTAATTCAATAATCACGATCCACAAATAGAGTAATCGCACAGTCCATGTCACAAATTAGCTGAAACGTGCAAAAATGCAGAGTTCTTTGGACACTGAAAAACCCATTTCAAGTGGATCCATATCAGGGTCAGACTCGGTCGGGTTTCTAATTGGTCAAAGGGTCCATTTCGTTGGAGATACCCGCCGGATCGGAACTGTGAAGTACGTCGGAGCAGTAGAAGGCTATGGGGGAATCTGGGTCGGTGTTGATTGGGACAATGGTGACGGTAAGCATGATGGGTCACATAACGGGGTTCGCTATTTCGAATCCCAAGGTCCAAAATCTGCTTCATTCGTACGACCGCACAATCTTAGCTCCGGATTCCCACTCCTGAAGGCCCTTGAGTTAAGGTATCATGGAGAATCTACTAAAGAAGAAGAAGGTAAAATTAACTTGATAATTGCTGTCATTGATTCGGCATTACTCTTTTTTCTTTACTCTAGTATTGCCATTTTCTTTTGTGCTTACTTCTTGCATGCCCAAGACTTTTGCTCTCGCTAGTGGCTGATTTTTGTGGTGTTATTTTAATTTTTTTTTAATAACAGTGGTGACTAATTTCTTAGGGTACAAAGTAATCACCGTGTGTTCTTTATTCTTCTGGATCTGAGAGAAATTGTAGAAGTAGTATGCTAAGCTTAGTTTCTTCTTTCTTCTCAATGTGTTTTGCATTTGTAATTTTTTTTTTTTTAATGTCCTTTAGCGCAACTCGATTAATTCAATAGGATTCCTCCCACCAGGTACTTGAGACCTTAGGTTCTCAACCACTTTATGACCACTAGGCCATATCTTGGGTGCACATGTGTATTTTATTTTGTTTTCCCATTTATTCTTAGAAAATAAAATGAATTTTTCTTATCAAAATAAAATTAAATGTTTTAAGAGTTGCCTTTTAGGTTCTGTTGGCAAAATAGAATTGCGCTAAAAGATATGTGATTTAACCACATCAAAAACAAAAAAAAAAGATGTGATTAAACTCTGTTAAGGAAAGATTACATGTATCTGAATCAACAATTAATGTAGTACTGTCAAGTGAACAAGCCAGCCAATCTCACTGTGTAGTTTCTGAAAGCATAGGAGCTAGGAAGTCACTTCCCAGTATCTTAACTATACCTACTAAATGAAGCATGAATAGTTAGTTACTTGGGATCGGAAGCTATGTTTTTCAATGACGGTTTCTATTTGACTCCACCTTTTACCTTAATTTCATTACCATTTCATATCTTGTTGAACAAAGACATCGTTCTTTGAGCAGTTATGTACTTTAATTTTTTCTTCTGCATTATGCTCTAGATGAGATGTATGTTCTTTCTGCGTCAAACAAAAGGGTTACTATTGAGCTGCTGGGTAAAGATAAGATTCAAAACAAGCTGAGTCAATTTGAGGAGTTGACAAGTGCATCACTTGCTTATTTAGGGGTTAGCTCAGCTGGACCCCCGGGTCATATCAATACGACTATACCAAGTAATTATGTGCTTCTCCACGTGCCTACTTTTTCCTAATTGTACATGATTGTTCCTTCATATTTTAAAGCTTCGATTTGTCATTTGCAACTTATGTGATATATGCATTTTTTGTTAACTGAAGTCCAAGACTTTAATTATGAGGAACTCGATTATGAAATTTCTTATCCTCTACTGTAGCATGCTGATTACTAATTTATTATGGTTTGGCCAGGAAGGGAGATATGAGTTTTTAGTCTTTTATTTTTGAGAGTTGTTTATCTTGTCAACTTCACATTTATAGTTGACTGTCCATCTTTTCAAAAGCTTCTTGCTTACAGTTATTCCAATCGAGTTTCCATGTGGGACTTGATACAATCATAAAAAAGAAGAGTTCCCTGCAAAGTATGTTGTGTCAATATGAATATTCATATGGGATATATCAGCTGGATTGCACGGATAGTACAAACTCAATACTGATGGAGCCGCCAAAAATAATCCATGTGGAGAAGTTTTGAGTGGTATTATCAGGGATAGAAATGCGAATTGGGAAGCTGGATTGTCCAAATGTATCCCATCTCCTCAAATACCTTTGGTATCATATTCACCACAAATATCACTGCAGCAATCAGTTTTGTCTTGGTAGGCCTCCAAATAACCCTTCAATATGGGTTGCACCAATTGATTATTGGAATTGATTCTCAGGAAGCTATAAAATTATTACTCAAGACAATGTGTATACTCTAATATTGTAGATGACTACAGATCTATCTTGGATAAGCCCTTGGCCTCCTTTACAACATGTCTACTGTGAAGCTAACCAACAACTAGGTGGCTAATGCTTTGTCAAAGGAGGCTGCAAGTTGGATAGCCGAACCAGCTTCCATCCACATATACTGATCCATCAGGAGCCTGCTACCACGTCCAAGCCTACTAAATGTACAAACACGGATGTTGAGTAAACTCATGCACCAATGTAAGAGAAGGTGTGTTCAAACTGAGTGTTGTAGATGGGATTTGAGCTTTGGATCTCGAGGTTGTTGCTTATATGCCTCAACAACTCAAACCATACCATTGAGGATGATAGTATTTGGGTTCTTATCTGGATAGAAAGCTTGTTTTTTTTGGGTAAATAAAAGAATGTTATTCCCAAAAGTAATAGTTACAACATTAGACATTGTTGACCAATTGTCTCTCAAGCAAACAAACTATCTGGAGTAGGACTCACTCTAACATGCCTAAGGAGTCACTACTCATAATGAGGATTTAAAAACAAAATACAAACTCAGTAAGTACAACAATCTATATAAACAAATCTATAGGGAAGCAAGTTAACTACTATAAGGAGATCACAAAAAGACAACTTCATGGCATGGTAGCTAACTACTGAAGCTGTGAATACCATTTCTTTTGATTCCTTCCTCTGACATGGATATGAATAGCTATCTCCATACTAATTCTGTGAACTTGGTAAACCTGATCATATTCCTCACTCCAAATGACAGTGATCACCATTGCAAAGACACATCATATGATGCACCTTTTTTTGCTCTCTTTTTGGCCCAGCTGATGACCCAATCTACCTCATGTTGCCAGGTTCCTATAGGTCTCATAAAGCCCATCCACTTCAGCATCCTGCACCACAAAATCCTTGTGTAAGGCAGTCAAAGAATAGATGATCCTGTGTTTCCATATCATTGTTGCAAAACACGCATGATGAGTCCACTTCAACCCCATATTTGACAAGTCTATCAACAGTAGTTAGCCTCTTCAGCAAGGCCAACCACAAGATGAAATTATGTCTAGGATGAATGCTAGCCTGAAGAGTAGGGATGACAATGGGGCGGGGCGGGTTGAGCTTAACCCGCATAATTTTTAATCCGCCCCTCCCCGCATAATCACTTCTTTTCATTTTCAACCAGCCCACCCCGCCCCGCATGAACCTTTCCCGCGTAGACCCACCCCCCATGAACTCGCGCCACATACTTTTTTAATATTTTCTTTTTTGTTAAAGTTTGATAATAAAAAAGAAATTCATTTAAAAAAATTATTTTTTCAATTAAGTTGTATTAATTTAGTAGGATAGTGACTTGAAATTTTATTTTTTTAGAGGTCTGGAAACATGTAAGAAATTGTATTATTTTTTATTGAACCATTTTCATTTACTATCTTGAATATTTTAGTTGTTTTTAATAAATTATTTTAATAAATAATGTTCTATCTTATAACATGTAAGATGTTAAAATTAAGTTTGAATCCATATGAAATCACATGTACCCACAACCCGCCACACCTGCCATTATTAATTTAAATAAAACCCACTTCAACCCGCCCCACACAACCTTAAACCCGCCCGCCCCGTATAGCCTTAAATCCACCCCGCTCCACATCCTCCCGCCCCATTGCCATCCCTACCGAAGAGTGATGCACTTCCATGGTACTTTTGGGAGTTGTGACAAAGCTACATACAGTTTTTGATGGAACATTTAGCCCCTACTGTCAACAAATCTAGTCTTGCAAAGAGATTAACCTGAAGTCCTGGTGCCTGCATGACAATTTTCCTGGAGTCTATTATCTTCCTAATCACCCAGGTAGCATTCCTAGGGGTGTTGCATGTTTCCACAGTCTCCCCTTTCATCTAGTAAGGAGCCTGTAGATTCTTTCAAGCTATAGGACCAGTCGAGAGCGATAGAGAATAAAAGGCTAGAAGTCGACTCAGATTTATTTCAAGGTCGTATATGTATGTTTAGTATAACCGCCACTTCAAATCAATTGAATCAATGCAAGCAATGCTGTTCCCACATGCCTATTCATTCATTATATTCACCTATTTGATCCATACATTGTCCTCCTTTGTAGCTAAAGCAATACTTGTTTAGTTACTGCAGACCTGTTTCAATTAGATAGATTCAAAACATGTTGCCCCCCCTACTACTTTGGGCATTCAAACACTACCCAAGAGACCAATGCTCTTTTGGATGGACATATAGAACCTGTCCATAAGAAAATCGCGCAGTGTCTATGAAAAGTTTCATGATCCTCTTTGGGAGGATGAAGATCTGCCCAATATGTTTGGATACCAAACACTAAAGATTTATCAATCAAAGCCTACCAGAGTAAGCTAGTAGTTTGGCTGACCAGCATCTCATATAGCAAGGATTTTATCAACTAGGGGTAAACATTGGTCTACACTCAGTTTCTTGGAGGAAAGAGGCACTCCAAGGTATTTACAAGGCAGAGTCCTTTAGCCAAGTTGCTGTAGTAACTGATGTTTTGCTGAGTCTTTTACCTCAAATATAAAGATGGACTTCTCGTCTATATTTTCATGTAAACTGGAAGCTGCACAGAACTTTTGAAAGGCCCCTTGTATCAACTCAATAGATGTACTATCAGCCTTGTAGAACAACAATAAGTCTCCAGCAAAACATATGTGCTGTATACCAAGTTTCTTACATCTGGATGGAACTGGAATTACGGGTTCATTGTAAGCATACTTAGTTCCCTGTGGAGTTACGCCATTGCAGTTACAAAGAGGTAAGGTGACATGGGGTCATCTTGTCTAATTAAACATTTGTGAACCCAGACTCCAGTTGTAGGACTTTGGGTATGTTGTATACTAAATACTTGTGAAGTCGAAGGATGACCGAGTGGATCAAAAGCAATCAAGTAGTCCATTGAGTTACTTTTGTTCACATTAGTCGTAAAAGATTTATGCTTCTCTCGTTTGTTATTTGTTAGAATAGTAATAGGTATATTCAAATCCTACTTAGAATAGGAATAAGAATAGTAGTAGTAATATGAATAGTATATAGTGTCCTACTTTGAAAGGATTGTATTGTAGTGTCCTAGTTGGAAAATGTGTCTATTGTAGTGTCTATAAATAGGGTCTCTCTGTAACAATGTAGAGACAACATTTCAATAGTGTTCTCTCATATATTTCTCACATGGTATTAGAGCCTCTACGATCTTGGTAGAAAATCAAAGAGCTTGTGCTGACAGCAAGTGGCTATTACTCATATATGTTGCTCGTCTGGCCAATGATTATGTTAGCAAAAGTTGGGTCATCGTGTATCTTTTATGTGACTATTTTCTCATATATAATTAGTGTTGCACCGTGCCATCGTTCCGGTGACTACCTTTTTTATATCTAATTTGTGTTGCACCATGCCATCTTTTCGGTGACTACTTTTTCATATTTAATTTATGTAGCACTGTGTCACCCTCCCGGTGACTACCTCTTTTGCGTATCTTATTTGTGTAGCACCGGGCATCTCTTCAAACAACTTTTCATATTTAATTTGCATAGTATCATGAATTTTTCCGAATTACTTTCTCATATCTGAGTTGCATAGCACCGTGTTTATTTTCGGTGACTCTTCAGATTTGATTTGCATAGCTCCTTTCGTCTTTTCGGTGACTCCTCAAATCTGATTGGGGTAGGGTTGTGCCATCATTATGATCCTACCTATATAATTTCTCTTTTTTGATGGGGTTGTGCCATCATTCTAACCCTACCCATATAATTTCTCCTTTTCAATAGGATTGTGTCGTCAATCCAACCTTTTCTGAATAATTTCTTTTTTTCAGTTTGGTCGTGCCATCATTCCGACCCTACCCATATAATATTATTTGTTAGATTGTACCACTTTTAGCAATGAAATCTAATACTCCGGCATATGAGCATGTTCTGGCCAATTTATTGGTGACTTTCTTGTTTAATATTGACTCGTCTATTGATTCAAACATGATCCATACACTTTATAGTTTATACTAAATTTTGAGCACTTTCTGGCGATCATTGCATTATGAAGAAGTCTATATTGAGCAACCACCTAATTTTGTTGCTCTGGTGGAATTTTGTAGTCTTGTATGTCGATTGTGTAAGTTACTCTATGGTCTGAAATAATCTATGCAAGCTTTGTTTGGGAAGTTCAACACTGTAATTTATCACTTTGTCTTTTATCGACATTATCTATCAAATCTAGTATTTCATGAGAAGACTTAGCACATTGAGATTGACTGTCAATTTTATTAAGTCGAGTGACCAAATTTCAGATTTCTCGCCAAGCTCCTAATCGGTCCTCATATTAATTATATATGTAACAAGCTCTCTCTCTCTCTCTCTCTATATATATATATATATATATATATATATATATATATATATATATATATATATATATATATATATATATATATATATATATATATATATATATATATATATATATGAAAGGGAAAGGCTAGTTTTGGAAATAAATTAAAAGGAAATCCTGATCTGTTGTGGCGGCACACAAGCAGGCCTAAGGTTATATATATATACATATATACATACTATATATATATATATGTATATATATATATATATATATATATATATGTATATATATATGTATATATATATATATATGGAAAGGGAAAGGCTAGTTTTGGAAATAAATTAAAAGGAAATCCTGATCTGTTGTGGCGGTACACCAGATCAGGATATCCTTTTAATTTATTTCCAAAACTAGCCTTTCCCTTTCATGAAAAGTTGTGACTTTTATGAAAGGCTATGACCTTTCCAAAGGGTTGTGATTTTTCCAAAGAGTTGTGACATTTTCGATAAGGCGTAATAAACATTTGTTCACACTACCCTTTGTTGTCTATTATATATAGAAGAATTTCCTCTCATTTTAAAACAACAAAAATTCTGAACTTCTTTCTTCTGCACAATTAGATATTCGTGAACTTTGCTCCAGTTGAGTGGCTTACTGACACTATTATTTTTGTATCAATATGTTGGTGAATAAAATGGTTCCATCCTATGAGGATCTAATTATTTAAACCTCATGTATTAGAGGGGAATAATTTTCTTAAGGGGATATTGTGCATTCAGTGAACTCGATTTTTTCCTTTCTGATTTCATTCTATTTTTACATATCCTTTTATTTTTTTACGGTCATAATTTATGCCTATGATGTCAATTATTGTCTTTGAGTTTATGTTTTAAAAAAATCGGTTGTTTATGTTTATGCAAAGTTATTATCTCCAGTTATATTGAACATATACATATAGTAGGTATATTCATTGTGCAGAAAATAATTATCGTACTCAATTCCATGAATTCATGTTTTGATATTCTATATAAAATTTTATAACTTAAAAGTACTATATATAAGCTTAAATAATATCTATTTTAACATAGATATGAAGTTTCTCACTAATTAATTGAAGAAATTCATTATGCAAGTTTAAAAGTTATAATTGCTTTCATGTTCAAGCGTAATTTCTATTTTGAACCTGTAAACAAATTTTTGAATTTTTCTATTAGGCATATCACAATTGTATAATCTATGCAACTTAAATGTGTTCTTTTTCTTACAAAATGCCTTTGTATATATATTCTTATTTTCTTCTTTATTTTCCTTTTAATGTTGATTAAAGAATCAATTAATTATTATTTCCTGTACAATTAATTTCATTTCACATTATTTGTACTAGTATTTTCATCCTAAGAGTCAAAAGGCCTACAATCTCTAAATTCCACGGGGTCTTAAGAAGACCATAGCACAATGAAACAAAAGATGCATATATGTGACACCAATTGATCGGGATTAAGGCTAGCATGTTGGTACACTTAAAATTAGGTGATGTGTTGTCAGGAGTGTTTAGAGTACACTTAAAATTAGGTGATGTGCTGTCAGGAGTGTTTAGATGTATATATCAGTAAAAAGTAATGAGAATTTCTAGTGGTAGAGATCCCTTAATTTGTCCTAAACTACAAGCTTTTGAGTGTGAATGCAATATGCGCAAATGGATGTTGAGGATTCATAGCTGACCTTAACTAGTTAGAGATTGAGGTGCATGCTTTTTTGTTGCCTTTACATATTTGTTGTTCAGTTTCATGTTTCAGCCCCATGAGCTTTCCTAACAGGAAACAAACTTTTACCTGAACTTTACATGCTTCTGTTGCAGGACTAAAGGAGCTTGATTTGACTGGAAACCTGCTTTCTGATTGGAAGGTAATGCATTGCTTCTCTGAGTGAAGTTGGATCCTATTCTGTTTTGTTGTGTAATTTCAGCAGATTGCTGATTGTAACCAGATTCTTCTCGGATGCACTCTCTACCTGTTGATGACTGATTATGTGATGTGATGATTTTTACTTGTCCAATTTTGGGTATAGATTAAGAAGTTAATTTTGACCACATGATATGCTCTTCAAAGAAAAACTTCTTTTGTAAGTAGTAAAGAAGGTTAACTAGCTACTAGGAAAACATTAGATCATGGTTCAAATCTGAAATGGTTAATTGCATGTTAAAGCTTAATAGTTTCAAGGCTCTTTTGGATTGTAAGTGTCTTGAACATTAGACTGAAAACTTGTCATGTGAACTGGTTAAAACTTAGATATCAAATGGGAAGGAGATGGGAAGATTGTGTTCATGCTGATTTCCTTTTCCATCATACTTTACTCAAAGTTTACTTTCTTAGATATAATATATTGGATTTTCAACTCTAAAAGGGGCAATTAAACTCTGACCTTGTCTCAAGAAAGCATGAGTCCAACTTTTTGGTTGTAATGTTTAGTAGTACTGCAGGATGTAGAGAATCAAAGTCAAAAGAAAACTCATATAATTAATTGCAGGATTCTTTGTATTCAATCATTTTTGTGCATTGTTGTAATACAGAACTGTGGTACCAGTGCTTTTGCTCTCTCTCTATTAAAAAAATACTGTTTAGCTGAGCAAGCATATCTTCACAGGAAATTGCTGCAATCTGTAAAGAGTTACCAGCTCTTGTAACTCTGAACTTATCATACAACAGCATGTCTCACGATATAAGTGGGATGCCCCTGCTAAATCACATCAAAGTTGTTGTTTTGAACCACACCGGTATAGGCTGGAAACAGGTGAGAGCAGCCTTTTGCTGTCTTCTTCCATTTAACTTAATCGTTGATTGAGTTAGAGGTACTTGATTTGGCAGGTCGAAATGCTTAAGGACTCTATCCCTCTTATTGAAGAGCTCCATCTGATGGGAAATAAGCTGAGAGGAATAACGGTGTGTTTTCCCTTATTAGAGTTATTGTCAGTTAAATCTCAATTTTCTGCTGTTAATTGTTAATATCCACAAGTTTTATGAGTTCTTCCTTACTGAAGATAAATAGCTGTCTTATGCCATTATCTTTTCATCTTTTTTGTTTCTTTTTGTGATCTCTCTCTTAGACGGGGAAAATTGTCATATAACAAAACAAACAAGTGTTAACTCACTGTCTAGTAAAAATCCTTCCAATTTCACTGATATATGCTTAAGCGTGCTAGGAGCTATTGAAAATAACGTTGTGATTTGAACCCATGAGTTTGCACGATGATTCATCTGTTATCTTGCATAAACTTCATTGTGACTCCAACATTTGCTTTTATTCCTGGAGCATCATCATTTTCTTATGACGGAATAGATCATCTGCGAGATAAGAGGATGATGAGGATTTTTGGAGGTGCTCTCAGCTATGGTTGCAAGATGATTGTGGGATACACAACCAAATATTCCAGATAGAATGCCAAATTTAGTTGTCTTCCCATTTCTTATAGTTTAACAGGAATATCCACATATCTTGACTCTCATATTGACCACTCAGGTTTTAATGAGATTCGGCGTGGTAATAACAAGTATTTGCTTAATTTTGTTTGCCACATGAAAATTGGGGTATAAAGTTTGCTACTGCATTCAGTCGTTAGTTGGGAGAACATTTAACCGGGTCGAAATCAATTTAACAGATTATGTCCAGACAAATGCCGGTTCCAGAATTACCAGAGCAGAACTTTTAAATTTTTAGATGGAAGGCATATATACTGTTTGAAAGTTCCTACTAAGTCTATCCTTTGAGTAAAGTGCTCATCAATGATCATATTCATTTCCTCGTAACTGACATCAAGTACAATTACTATTCTACTACTCATGTCTGTAACCAATAGAGTACTAAATGAACTTATATATGAAGTACAAGGATGAATCTCTACATATATGTAAATTAGATAGAGGTCTCATGGTTAATGGAGTTCATTGAGAACCATGAGGTCTCTGGTTCAAATCCCAGCGGCGGTAAAAACTCTTGGTAATTTGTTTCATTTGTCCAATCCTTGGTAGATGGAGTTACCCCCTACTTGTGTTGGTGGGATGTAGCAGGTACCTTGTGGAATTAGTCGAGGTACACGCAAGCTGGTCCACACACTATAATTATAAAAAAATGATCTAAATTATTCACTGATTTGCTTAAAGTTTTTTTTTCTTTTCCAGCCATTATCTTCAGATATTGTTCATGGATTTGATTCTCTCTGTCTTCTCAATTTGGAGAATAATTTAATAGCTGCCTGGGATGAAATCTTGAAGCTGTCACAGTTAAAAAGGTGATGCAAATTAATGTCCTTGTCTAACACATTACTGTTATGTTGCATGTCAATGAGATTCTAGTTTGCCTTCTTACATTCAGATTGGAACAGCTCTTTTTGAATAACAACTGTATCAGTCATATCTGGTACCCTGATCATAATCCATTATCTGAACCACCCAACAGTCTTGAACTTCTTCGGGAAAGCTTTAGGCCTTTCCAGAATCTTCATTGCCTTCTTGTGGGTAATGCTGCAACTCTTTCTTGAATTAGTATTACTCCTGATATTTAATTGAGATTTAACTGGTAGGTTACTTGTTGCATTTACAGGAGGGAACAAAATTGAAGACTTTTCTTCTATTGATACACTTAATCTTTTTCCTAATTTGTTGGTAAGATTTTTTAAAGCATTTTGTCATGAGTTATTTGGATAATGATTTGTTACTATAAGTTGCACTCTTATCTGGAAAACGAATGTAATAAACCGTGTTTGTATCTAAATTCTTGTGGTGGAGCTTCATATCAAGTGATCTAAATATTTTAGTGTTACACATTAGATACATATCTTGAGATTATGCAGGCACTACATGCGTGTCTTTTTCTTTATCCTTCACTATCTTCCATAATACGTTGCTGGTATGATAATTATGACATAATGTGGTTGTTTCCATTGGATCTCACTTCGTATCCAAATGGTTCTTGCAATTTACAACTTTGCATTTTACTCAAGGGGGATAACCTGTTCTCTTTGCATTTCTTATGGGTTTATGAGAACTATAAATTATGATGTTTTTTTTATTGTATTAGTAGCTGACTTTTACTTGTATATAATAAAAAGTTTTTTCCATCAATAAGTCTCAACGAGCTAAGTGCAAGCTAGCTTTTAAAGCTATAGCCATGTTTAAGCTGTACGTGTTGTCACTAATTTGAGCTATGTTCTGTCTTTCACATTGTAGTTTTTGCTTCTTTTGGTTTCACCTCCTTCAACATTCAAGGTTCTTCTTGAAGCTTTTGAATCTTGAGTAGGCATTTATCAGGCATTACTATAGTCGAACAAATAAATAAAGAAATTTTAAAAGAATATCACTGTTGAGTAACAACTATTCTAGACATACTTATTCTTCTCAAGGAAAGCTACTCTAGAGATACTACAGTAGTCAAAAAATGTTCAAAAATTTCTAAGTGCTTAAAACCTTGAAATGGTCTATTTGGTATAACACAATGGAAAGAGCTAAACTGACATGTCAAAGGTTGTGTGTATGTGCAACTCTTATCGCTGTAAGGAAGAAATGAAGTCCCATTATTCTCTTCCGTTGTCGAAGTTCTTTCATCATTAAAGACCAAAGGTTGCTAATTGCAGTGAACCGCTATTTACTTGCTTGCTATCTATACAAGTGTAGCTCCTAGAAAGTTTAACTCTCTACAAGCCTTGGGATCTTGTTTCAAATTCATGTTATTGGTCAAATTTTTGTAGGATATAAGGCTTTCTGAGAATCCAATAGCAGATCCAAGAAAAGGCGGTGTCCCCCGGTTTGTTTTGATTGCTCGTCTTGCAAAAGTTGAAATTTTAAATGGAAGCCAGGTAAATCCTCATATTCTATTAACTCATTTTTGCAAGCATTTGAAGTTGCTCAAGTCTTTCGTTCCTTCTATCTCTTTCAGGTTAGTCCTCGAGAGAGGAAAGACTCTGAAATTCGGTATGTTCTCTTTCTTATGTATCATGTGCTAATAAATTCAGAGTGATTATATCTGGATCATTATTATTTACCTCTGCATCTAGAAATGTTTTTTTGGTAAATTAATTAAATGATATCATAAAAACATCAAGAAGATGCGAAGTTACAAAGGAACAAATGAAGCTTCTCCAAACAGAATTTTTGAAGCATGCTTTGTAGAAGACCTGTAAAAAAAGCGAAAAGAGAAATCCCTACATCTCTACTAAACTAGAGATAGGGAACTTATGGTAATGAATATCATGAGTCCATGTTTTAACTAATCTTCGTTATTATGTTTTAATTAATCTTTGAAGAACCGACATTCGATTGAATGTTTTTTTAAAATAGCATAAATAAATAAATGTATATATATATATATATATATATATATATATATATATATATATATATATATATATATATACATATATATATGTGCGTGTGTGTGTGTGTATTCCTTAACTAAAAAACAAAAGTCAACTAGCAATTAAATTAATCATGAAAAAATCGAAGTAGCAACAAATTTATACTTCAATAGTTAACTTCAAATGTTAATTCCCAAGACAAACCCAAGCGTATTTTTGCCGATTTATGTCATGTAAGGGAATCCATCTTCATCCTTGTTTTTCTCGAGAAGTAGTTGGAGGCACAATGTTCTTGACAAAGACAAACATGGTCTTTTTAGCGCAATAAGTGTTTCATGGTAAGACACATCATCACTTCTTTTTTTAAGATAAAGGTAACTGTCTATTCACAGTAGGCTCATCATCAAACAAATGATGAGCATTGGTCACTTTCAATCTCATCAGAGCATGCCAAAACTACCCGATGGGAGGTTACAAATTTCCTATGAAATCAACAAAAAGTTTTATATCCCCCACCATATTTTGCTTACACAAAAAATACAATAGACTAAGGCAATTCATTCTAATCTTTTGAGTCTTATCCTCGAAGCATCTTGCATTTCTTTCTTTCCGCGGAGTCCACTATATGCAAGCTGGGATTAACTCCCACCAATCTTCACCAGAACGTCTTCTTCCTATCTCCTCCCAGTTGTATAATATGTCCTTAGTAGTCCTTGGCGTTACCCAATACACACCAGTATACACAGAGACATGTTCCGTAGGTTTGTAGCCACTTTGCAATGGAGGAAAAGATGTCCATCAATTTCTGCATCTTGATCACACATGAAGCACCTCGAACATATTTCTCTCCCTTTTTTCTGAAGCACTTCATGAGTCAAACATGCCCTTCTACATACCAACCAAGCCAAACTTGATTTTTTAAATGTCTTATTATACTTTGATTTTTTAAATGTCTTATTATACCTTGATTTTTCCTCATTTTATTTTTCATTCGCACCGAAAACCATTTTAAAAACACTGAACCAAATCGAATTAGTTCGGTTTGGTATTGGGTGCACACTTTTTGAAAATCAAAAATTGAATCGAAGAACCGAACGCCCACCCGTAATCTGGGGGATAAAACCTATTTGTCTCTTTATGTTTGAAATATATTTACTGCGTACCCATCATGTACAGAAAAAGTGTCAGTCCATTTATTTAAGTTTAACTTCAAATTTTTTGAGTTATATTGAAATTCTGGGAACTTCTAAACAGAAGCCAAAAAACTAAAGGGAAGTTGTTATTCTTCTTTCTCTTTTTTTTTTTTTTTTTGAAACTTGCAACTTTTTGTATTCCTCAGCATTAAGGGCGCTATGTTGGCCACCTCCAAAAAACTGTTACAGTTATTTTTTTTTTTAGAAGGTAACGTTGTGTATATTCATTGAAACCAGTGCTTGGGTTGCACTATATCATATTTACAGCTTGTCAAAAAGTAAGAAAACTGAATCTGAATCATAACAGGAACCTAGGATATCTATAATGGATTCAGTGTCCTCTAAATACTTTTGCTTGCACCAGAAATAGAAAAGCCTGATACAATTTGATCTTTTGGAGATCACAATTCTTGCTCACAGAACATCTAGCATTTCTTTCTTTCCAAACAGTCTACCAAATACAGGCTGGGACAATTCCATCTATCTTCAGCTCCCACCCCTACTTCTCCCCAACTGTATAAAAGATGCGTGATTCTGTTAGGCATAGCCCAAGCAAAACCCCTGAGACTAATGAAAATCCTCCATAGCTGGGATGTTATTCTGCACTGGAGAAACAGATGATTGACTGTCTCAACCTCTTCCCCACATAAATAGCATCTAGAACACATGGAGAACTTCCTTTTCTTGAGATTTTCATGTGTTTAAAATTGCTTCTCTAGCCAGAAGCCAAGTGAAACATGACACCTTGAAAGGGATTTAGGTTTCCAAATCTGCTTCTAAGGCCAAAGAGAAGGTTGTTGTCCATCTTGATTTAGCAACTTATATGCAGAGTTTACCTTGAATGTGCCTTTGTTATTTCTGCTCCACCATAATCTATCAAGTTCATCCCTTGTTTCTGTAAAAGCTTCCAACCTACCAAAAAAATCAGTCACGGTCTCGATTTCCCAGTCATTGGAATTCCTTCTAAACTGGAAATTCCATCCATGTTGTGTCCAAATCTCAGCTACACTCACTGGTTTATTCACTGCTAAGTCATGCATCTCTGGAAAGATACTCTTCAAGCTAAAGTTGCCCAACCATTTATCCTCCCAAAATGAAGTCTTGATGCCATTTCCTACCCTTATGGTCGTATTGATCTTCAAGAGAGGCCACAAGATTCTGATGGACTTCCATAGGCTTACTCCATATGGTGTAAGTACCTCCTTTGTCATCCACTTGTTCTCTTCTCCATATTTTGCTCGAATTACTTGTCCCCAGTATGGTTGATGCTCTTGAGAATACCTCCATAACCACTTTAGTCTAAGGGCTTTGCTTTGCTTTTTCAAATTCCTTACTCCAAGACCCCCATGTTTCTTCCCCAGAGAACCTTGTTCCACTTGACTAAATGTTAGACATTGGAATCATTTTCCTGTGTCCCTTTCCATAAGAAATCCCTTTGTATCACCCCATTAGGAATAGGGAAGATGGACATCATGTAAGTAGGTAAGGCATCCAAAACTGAATTAATGAGAGTGACTCTGCCTCCAAAGGAGATATATTGAGATTTCCATCTGGTAAGCTTTTTCTCACACTTTTCAATCACTGGGTTCCAGATGTTCAAAACCTTTGATTTGGCTCCTAAGGGCATGCCCAGATAAATGGTAGGCAAAGAACCTACTTCCCCTCCCAAAATCCATGACAGTTATTAGAAACATTATTAATAGGATACAACTGACTCTTTTTCCAGTTGATATGCAAACCTGAGACTCCTTCAAGCAACACCAAAATTGATCTTAAAACCAATAGTTGTCTCTCATTAGCATCACAAAATATTAAGGTGTCATCTGCATACTGTAAATGAGTGACTTCCATGTTGCCATTTGATATTGAGGTTTGAGTTGTGGCTACCTCAAACCCCCCGAGGCATTCGTTCTCTGTAGCCACCTTTATCATGCTATTTAGGTCCTCCATAACAATGATAAAAAGGAAAGGAGATAGGGGATCTCCCTGCCTTTGACCCCTTTGAGCAGGGAAAAAACCTTCTGGTGCACCATTTATAAGGACTGAGAATCTGACAGTAGAGATGCAATACTTGATCCACTGAATCCACCTCCTTCCAAAACCCATACATGTAAACATCTTCAACAAAAACTTCCAGTTCACGTGGTCATATGCCTTTTCTATGTCCAGTTTGCACAAAATTCCTGCCTTTCCTTGGGTAATTCTTAAATTTACTATTTCGTTTGCAATTAGAATGACATCCATTATTTGTCGATTTTTAATGAATGCCATCTGTTGAGCATCCACTAGCTTGTCAACCACTTTCTTCAGCCTTTCAGTAAGCACTTTGGATAACAACTTATATACACTTCCGATGAGGCTGATGGGCCTAAAATCTCTCAGTTTCTTGGCACCATTCTTCTTTGGGATCAAAGTAATGTAGGTGGCATTAAAGCTCTTCTTAAAGATTTTGTGAGAATGGAAATTCTTAAACGTATCCATGATATCCTTCTTCACTACATCCCAACACATGATAAAAACCCCCATTGTGTAACCATCTGGACCAGGAGCTTTGTCCATGGCACACATCTTCAGACATGCTAGTACTTCTTGCTCCTTAAATTCCCTTTGGAGCAGTTCGTTTTCTGCTTCAGTGACCATTGGACAGTTGATTAGGTTGCTGGAAGGTCTTCTATATGAGGTTTCTGAATAAAGCTTCTAACAAAAACCAATAATCTCCCCTTTAATTCTTTCTGGATCCTTCAGTCTTTCATCTTGAATTATCAGTTGATCAATGTTGTTGCATCTTTTGTATGCATTGGCCACTTTGTGGAAATAGTTGGTATTTTTGTCCCCCTCTTTCAGCCACAAAGTTCTTGATCTTTGTCTCCATGCTATCCCTTCATTTTTAAGATGTTCTTCATAGTTCATAATCAAAGATGCCTTCATTGCTGATTCTTCCTCTGATAGGATTCTATTTTCCATTACCGCATCCAGCATAACTAACTGACTTAGGATTTGGACCTTTTTGTAACCCTAGATTGCCCAAGCTGGTTCTACTCCACTCCTTCAATTTGCCTTTTAGGGCCTTGAGCTTACACCCAAGGATATAATCAGGCTTACCAGTGAATAAAAAAGACTCCCACCATTCTCTAATTTTTTTCCACAAAACCCTCCGTGTTGAGACACCATTTATCAAACTTGAAATAGGATTTGTTTTGCTCCCAAGCTCCACATTGTAGAGCAATGGGACTGTGATCTGAGCACAATCTCGGTAACAGCGCTTGTTGAATTCTGCTAAAGTTGGCATCCCACTCCTTGGAAATTAAAATCCTAAATTTTAGAAGCAACATTGTTATTGTCCCCTTTAAACCAAGTGTAGTTACCCCCTACCAATTTTAAGTCCACCAAGTCCATATCTTCAATAAAATCAGTGAACTCTATCATACGTAGTGTTCTCCTTTTGCAATTTCTCTTTTCTGATGGATATCTTATGATGTTGAAATCTCCACACACTGCCCAAGGTCCCTCAAAAAGACTTCTATCAGCACCTATTTCCTCCCACACATGCTCTCTCTCAACTCTGCCATTAGGAGCATAGACTCCTGTTATATGGCAATTGATATCCTGAAGCACTGCCTCAAGCTTGCAGGTGAGGGTGTTGGAACCTGTTTCCAGCACTTCCCCTTTCCATGATCTACTGTCCCATAACCTCAAAATGCACCCCCCTTCCCTAGTGCCACTTGCTTGTAAACAAGCATACTTAACCCATCTACCACCCCAAATCTCTTTTATTATATCATGGATCTCCCCCTCTAACTATGACTCTTGTAGACATACAATGTCAGCCTTCCAGTTGGAGATTAAACTCTTCACAGATCTCCTCTTATCCCCACTATTTTAATCCCCTAACATTCCTGGACACAGGTTTTACATTCATTGTAAAACTTTGTCCTCTTTCCCCCTCTCTCTCTCTTCCCCTCACATTTGAAATTAATATCAAAAGAAGTCAGCATTTTCAATTCCTGAACCCCCTTGTACTAACCTTTTGCTAATAGAATCACTTTCCATCTTCATAGCATGTCTGCAACTGCCAATTTGCATAAGTAGCTCCAGAGATTCCTCCTCTTGTCCTTGAAAATCCACACCAAACATTTTTCCCACCTTGATAAGATTTTGTCTTACCCACATAGATGTCTCCTTCTCTTTTTGTACTGCGGAGGTCATGTCATTTTGTATGGGGATACGCATCCTCCACCACCCACTCCTCAATTTGTTTGCCAGTCTGCATGCTTGATGTGGAATTTTGATCCTTCTGAATTTCCAGAAATAAATCCGGTTTATCACTGTTAACCTCCATCCCCATCGTTTTAGGGGGATTCGAAGCATCTCCTGATTTTATAATTGAGTTCCCATTTTCTGAATGCCCTTCCTTTGCTGTAGTATCATGTTGTAGAAGAGTGCTTTTAAGAACTGGAGCATGGTCCTCTATTTCAAAGCATAAAGGATCAATAAAGGCTACCTCACTTGGGCTTGATAAGTCATTTAAAATGATATTTGCTCTATCAGGCCCAATCTTTTTTTAGTATTGCCCCAGCTCAAAAAGTTTCTCAAACAGACTTGGGTCTCCACTTCCTTAGCACATGAGTGTGGGGTCTCATTTAAAAAGACTCCAGCTGTCTCTGGGAGACCCATGTGCCCCATCTGCACACCTTTTGACTTTTTCAAAAAGTTTTGTCCTTTCTCTGTAGGAGACAGCTTTATTACCTGTTGGTCCAAAGACTGCGGCAGACCTCCAGTTTCTTTGCTACACTCTCCCAGCTCCGGCATAACTAGCTTATGATTTTCTTCTACCGTCGGTCAAGATTTGAAATCGAACTTCCCTCTCTACCCAAATTGGGATAAATTTTTTTATCCCGTTTCTCTCAATTGAAATCTCGCTCTGGCAGTTTTTTCCATCTCCACAGATTTTAATTCTTGCTCACTTTAAATGGTTCTTCAAACCCGTCTCCTCCTCAGATTCGACCCATCCTCCGCAAAGATTTCCAATTTCTGTGATGATTCTTTGTGACCAGAGTTGTAGAGGTACTCCTAAAAGCTCTAATCCAAGTGGATTTGGCTTTTTGATTGGAATCTTCACATCCTTCTACTGGGTTCCACCACTGAAGATTAAATTTGATCTTCTCCCACCTCCACTCCCTCTGTACGATTTGTTCTGTCGTGTGTCTGTTTGTAAATTCGAAGAGTGTTATGAACTGCAGTTGAAGGTATAAAAGTATGGGTTGCAGGGATTCGATCCTTGAATCTGGCAATAACAGGAAATGGGAAGGTTAACAGAAATATAAAATGAACGGATGAGATTGGAAGTTGATTAATGAAAGTTGAGGGTGAGGATTATGACACGTGGGTACAGGTTGTTGGTGGAGGTTGTTATAAGTAGTCTTGCTAGAACAGAGAGAGGAATAACTGAAAAATAAGTTCCTTTTCTCTTCTTCGATCCAGATTCTTCTCTTCTCAGTCTTCTTCTTCTCCTTCTTCTTCTCCTTCTTCTTCTTCTCCTCCTCCGCCTCCTCCTCCTCCTCCTCCTCCTCCTCCTCCGCCTCCGCCTCCGCCTCCTCCTCCTCCTCCTCCTCCTCCGCCTCCTCCTCCTCCTCCTCCTCCTCGCGCCTCCGCCTCCTCCTCCTCCTCCTCCGCCTCCTCCTCCTCCTCCTCCTCCGCCTCCTCCTCCTCCTCCTCCTCCTCCGCCTCCGCCTCCTCCTCCGCCGCCTCCCGCCTCCGCCTCCGCCTCCTCCTCCTCCTCCGCCTCCTCCTCCGCCTCCGCCTCCGCCTCCGCCTCCTCCTCCTCCGCGCCGCCGCCGCCTCCCTCCTTCCCTCCTCCTCCTCCTGCCCTCCTCCTCCTCCGCCTCCGCCTCCCCTCCGCTCGCCTCCGCCTCCGCTCCGCCTCTCCTCCGCCTCCGCCTCCGCCTGCGCTCCTCCGCGTCTCCGCCGCCTCCTCCGCCGCTCCTCTCCGCCTACGCCCCCCTCCTCCTCCGCCTCCGCCTCCTCCTCCTCCCTCTCCTCCTCCTCCTCCTCCGCCCGCCTCCGCCTCCGCCTCCGCCTCCTCCTCCTCCTCCGCCTCCGCCTCCGCCTCCTCCCTCCTCCTCTTCCTCCTCCTCCGCCTCCGTCGCCTCCGCCTCCGCCTCCGCCTCCGCCTCCCTCCTCCGCCTCCTTCCGCCTCCGCCGCCGCCGCCGCCTCCGCCTGCCGCCGCCTCCTCCTCCTCCTCCCCCTCCTCCCCCCTCCCCCTCCCCCTCCCCCGCCCCCTCCCCTCTCCCCCTCCGCCTCCGCCTCCGCCTCCGCCTCCGCTCCTCCTCCTCCGCCTCCGCCGCCTCCGCCTCCTCTCCTCCTCCTCCTCCGCCGCCTCCTCCTCCTCCTCCGCCTCCGCCTCCGCCTCCGCCTCCCCCTATAGATATAATTTCCATCAAAAGAATGAGTTGGAGAAGTAGGTGAAAGAGATGCTCAGTAGTGGAATCATACAGGCTAGTCAATCGCCTTATTCTTCACCAGCATTGTTAGTAAAGAAAAAGGATGGAACATGGAGGTTTTGTGTCGATTATAGAGGATTGAATGACTTGACCATTAAAGACAGGTATCCCATACCTATAGTCGATGATTTGTTGGATGAACTACATGGGGCGTCAATCTTTTCTAAGGTAGATTTGAGGGCTGGTTATCATCAAATTAGGATGAAGATGGAAGATGTGCACAAGACGGCATTTCGGACTCACATGGGCCATTATGAGTTTAGAGTAATGCCTTTCGGACTTACCAATGCTCCAGCAACATTTCAAGCATTAATGAATCAGATTTTTAGATCGTTTCTCAGAAGGTTTGTTCTAGTCTTTTTTGATGATATATTAATCTATAGCCGAAATATGGAGGAGCATTTACAACATCTGCAGGTGGTATTTGAAACTTTGAGGCTTAAAGTGTTGTTTGCAAAGAAGTCTAAATGTTTTTTTGGGCAAGCTCAAGTGGAGTACTTAGGCCATGTTATTACTAAGGAAGGGGTGGCTACCGATCCTCATAAGATTCGAGCTATGATAGAATGGCCTAGACCTAAGACCTTACGGGCTCTTAGAGGATTTCTTGGGCTAACAAGTTACTATCGGAAGTATGTGCAAAATTATGGGACCATCAGCAGGCCACTCACTGATTTGTAAAAAAATGAAGCCTTCAAATGAAGTGTGGATGCCGAAACTGCCTTTGAAGCTCTTAAAATAGCTATGACGACTACACCTGTATTGGTTCTTCCTGACTATACCCAAGAGTTTGTGGTAGAGACTGATGCTAGTCATGGGGGTATTGGAGCTGTACTTATGCAGCAAGGGAGGCCAATTGCTTTCTTTAGCAAAGTATTGGCTCCTAAACATAGGGGCAAGTCGATTTATGAGAAGGAGTATGTGTCTCTACTTAACGCAGTGGATAAATGGAGACATTATTTACAGATGAAACACTTTGTGGTCAAGAATGATCATCACAGTTTGAAATATCTGTTGGAACAACGAGTAACATTAGCTATACAACAAAAAGGATTAACGAAATTATTAGGCCTTGATTATGAGGTGCGATACAAAAAAGGAGCGGAGAATAGGGTAGCAGATGCTCTATCCAGGCGAGACGAAAGGTTACAAGAGAGTGAAAAGTCTTCGACAGGTTTACTGATGGCTGTGAGTATGATTACGCCAATGTGGATACAAGAAATTATGCACAGAGGATCCTTATGTTCAAGAGCTGCTAACCTTGATATCAGTAGATGTTCACGGGCATAGTTTGTGGCATAACGTCAATGGGGTTTTAAGGAAGAAAGGCAAGGTTTATGTGGGTTCCAAAGGGCCTTTACGACAACAACTAATTTCTACTTTTCATGACACTCCTTTGGGTGGACATTCGGGCCAATTGGGCACTTTCAAAAGGTTAACTCAATATTTCAATTGGCCAAGAATGAGAGCTATGGTGAATGAATATGTAGCTCAGTGTGAGGTTTGCCATCGTAACAAGGACGACAATGCAGCCTATCCCGGTTTACTTCAGCCATTGCCAATTCCTAATCAAGCGTGGAGTAATATTAGCATGGACTTTATAGAAGGTTTGCCGAAGTCGAAAGCTAAAAGCGTGATATTGGTGGTGGTAGATTGGTTTACCAAGTATGCCCATTTTATAGCTATGTCTCATCCGTATACTGCTCTGACAGTAGCTGAGTGGTATTGGAGACATATTCATAGGTTACATGGTACTCCCGACAGTATTGTGTCTGACAGAGACAAGGTATATTTGAGTAAGTTCTGGCAGGAAATGTTCAAACTAATGGGTACACAATTGCACTATAGTTCGGCCTATCATCCTCAGAGTGATGGACAAACTGAGAGAGTCAATAGGTGTCTGGAAAATTACCTTCGATGTATGACTACAAGCAGGCCTACACAGTGGAAACAATGGCTACCTGCTGCAGAGTGGTGGTATAACGCCAACTTCCACACGGGTCTGCGATGTACTCCATTCGAAGCGTTGTATGGTTATACTCCGCCTCAACTTTCAATTGGCACTCTTTTGGAGACAGTAGTACAGGCAGCAGAAGACGCGGTGATGCATCGACAGCAATTTCTTCAATTGTGGAAAGACAATCTAGCTACTGCCCAAGCTAGAATGAAGTTTTTCGCGGATAAGAAAAGGACCGAGCGTGAGTTTCTAGTGGGAGATTGGGTTTACTTAAAACTTCAACCATATCGGCAGACTTCCATTGCTTTGAGACGAAATTCGAAGCTCAGTTCTAAATATTACGGTCCTTATTTGATAGTCGAAAGAATTGGGTTGTTGGCTTATAAATTAGCTCTACCTTCGCATTCTAACATTCATCCAGTTTTTCATGTTTCGTTGTTAAAGAAGAAGGTCGGAGATCGAGTGGTTATACAGTCAGAATTACCTTATACAAATGACGACGGACAGTTTTTGGTTAAGCCAGTGGCAATTCTGCACGGCAGATGGTCAAACGAAACAATGTGGCTGCTGTTCGGGGTTGGTTCAGTGGTCTAATCTTCCACCAGAGGATGCCACTTGGGATTATGATTTTTTGAAGGCTAAGTTTCCTGGTTTCGATTCTAATCCTTGAGGTCAAGGATGCTTTGATGGGAAGGGAATGTTATGAACTGCAGTAAAGGTATAAAAGTATGGGTTGCAGGGATTCGATTCTTGAATCTTGCAATAACAGGAAATGGGAAGGTAACAGAATATAAAATGAACGGATGAGATTGGAATTTGAGTTGATTAATGAAAGTTGAGGGTGGATAATGACACGTGGGTACAGGTTGTTGGTGGAGGTTGTTATAAGTTGTCTTGCTGGAAGAGAGAGAGGAATAACTGAAAAATAAGAGTCACACCAATTCTCTTCTCTGCTTCCTTCTCTCTTCTTCGATCCAGATTCTTCTCTTCTCAGTCTTCTTCTTCTTCTTCTTCTTCTTCTTCTTCTTCTTCTTCTTTTCCTTGCAGATCATCAATGGCGTAGCAGTAGGTTCCATAGTTGTTAGTATCAGTAGTTGTAATAAAGGACTTCGATATCAATAAATTCTACAGTTGGTTTTCTTTCTGCATTTTTTGATTTTGTTGGTGGATTGAGCTTGTGATCTTAGGAAGATCATAACAAAGAGGAACATGTTGTTGGCCATCTCGTAAATGTTGATCCCAAACACTCCTTTCCAAGAGACTGCCATCCATCAGGTGATGTCTGATAAAGAGGGAAGTTGTGTTTCTCCCTCATCAAAAGTGCCCACAACGCACCTCTTGAAAAGTCCAGTGTCTCTGTAACTTGAAGGTTTCCTTCACTGTACGAGATCTTCGTCTCACCAGAAGTGTTTGATCTCCATTTTCTTTCCCCAGCTGCTGTGGCATAAGAGAGGTCCTTAAAAAGTTTGGGTTTTACTGCATTCTTCAGTTGGTGAGAGCATTGAATGAACCTCTCTATCTTAGAGGCTATCTCATCCCACCCAACATCTATAGCTAACTCTGGAACTATTATAACTACTCTTTCCCGACCATCAAGAGTTAAAATGCTCAAGAATCTACCGTACTCATTCACTTTCCTAGTGCAGAAAGTCTCAGTGAATTTTTCTTTGTATTTCCATCTTCTGATTCCTTTTTCTGTATCCTTGGATGCTCCCTTGAGGACTGTGCAGAGCCATTTCATGATTTTCGCACTCATGGAAGACCTTCTCATCAGTTTGCAGCTTCACTCGACCCATTCAAACCAAATGTCTCTCCCCACTGTCCATCTTATGATATTGAAAGACTTGAAGCCTGCGTTGAAATATATCCTGTTTTCCTCCATCAAAGATCAAGAGAGGAAGAGCTCTGCTTGTGAAAGAAGAAAATAATGAAAAAAAGAGAGTTCGGTGAAAAAGCTACCACAGAATGTGGGAGTTAAGAGTAGAAAAAAAGGACGTTTCCGGCAAGGAGTTGCCAGAAAGAGAGTTTTCTCTCTCCTATAAGTAGGAGAAAGGGGGCTGTTACAGTTATTCTTCTTTCTCTTAATCCTGCATCAGCTGTTCTTTAAGAAGTATGGCTGTTAGACATCTTACTGTGGGATGAACTAAAAGCTAAAGCCTCTGCCTCACTTAATGCAAGTTATTTATGTGTTTTGTTTGAACTTTGCAAATATGAGGCATTATTTGTTGGTTATTGTGATATTCTTAACTTGTTTTGATATTTTGAATCCTTTTTTTATTTTGAAAGAAAGGTAACCATTTGTATTCATAGTAAAGCTCAGAGCCAAAAAGCTACTGAGCTGTGAACTTTCAAACAAAAGTATAGAGGGATCATGTTCTACACAAAATCTTATACATTGTTCATTAAATCTAACAAATTCCCAACTACCCCTACATATTCTGTTTACACAAAAAAAAAAAAAAGGCAGACAATTCATCCCGATTTTTGGGATGGAGTTGCTGGTGTGTTAATTTTTTTTTGAGTTTCTTTACTTCCAAGTAATCCACCATACACAAGCTGGAATGATCATCGACCAATCTTCTACATTGACTCTCCTCCCCACACTCTTCCATCAGTTTAGGATATCTATAGGAGAACTAGGCATAGTCCAATTTATGCCAAGAATACAAAAGAAATTTTCCACGGAATTTTAGTTCTCTTTCAATGTAAGAAAAGATGCTCAGTGCTTTCACATTCTTGACCACATAAAGGACATCTTGAACAAATCTGAAGGCCTCTTCTATGTAATTTCTCTTGGGTCAGGCAGGCTTTCTGTTTTGATTTGCAAGCATTGGTGGGATGAGGCGGTGTTTTGTTACGTTCTTGCTGATTGATTCTTTGGGAAAATACACTAACTTGAGTCACTTTACTAGATTTTGGTGGAGTCATTGTTCAGATAATAGACTATAAATCCTTCTTCAGGTATGTCCGTTTGGTCATGTCTAAATGCCAGGATCCAGAGGAAATCAAGAAACTTCACCCCAGGTATATATATTATTTATGTGTAAACTTGTCTTCAAAATATTTTGATATGGCTAGTATATCAAGAAGCTAGCATTTCGTATCTTTGGTCTCTTGAAAATTTTATCTTGTTTCATTTGTACAAACTGTTTCGAGGATGTTTTGAAAAAAAAAATCTACTACCTACATAGAAAATTATACTTCAACCTATTCCTCTGTTTTTTTATTTACTTGCTTATATCTAAGTTATATGCATCGATAGGGTTAACTTTTACACGATCAGGTTATTTTGACCTTTTATAGAAGATTGTTATCCTTTTTTTAAGATTGACAATTTAATGTTTGTATATAAAATTTGTCTACTCTCTACTGTTGCATTTCAAGTGACTTACTACTGAATTTTTTTTACACCATCAATGCATAGAACTTATACTCAGATGATAACTATATTTACTTTAGTATCCTTTTGTTTCTTAAGTAATAAGACTATTAACTGGTTATCAAAAATGTAACTAAGAGTATTACCTAGGACCCTTACTAGTTCTCTAAAGTTTGTGTTAATTGACACAGATTTATGGAGCTGAAAAAAATTCATGGGATTGAGTATGAAAAGGCTGCAACTGGAGCAACAGGTCCACAAAAACTGTCATCGAGCCTCATTTGTATGGACTATCAACTCTAAACTTCTCCAAAATTAGATTAGATTCTAAAATCTGATTCAAGAAAATGCTCTTACCGGTTATGCTCGCCTCTGCAGCTATTACCCTGAAGTGTGTCGCAGCATCAATTGGTGAAAAAGTCCCATTGACTAAAAAGCTGCCGGCAACAACAACAGTATGATCTTTTCATTTAATAGCCAAGCATTTGATTCCTCTATGGTTTAAGGTTTTTACTCATCTCTTGGTTCAATTCAGGTTGGCAAGCTGAAAATCCTATGTGAGAGTTTCTTCAAGATAAAATCTGTTAAACCGAAGTTGTTTATTCAAGAAGAGGTACGTATCAGTCACTTAGATTTCATGAATAGATGATATAATGGATCAAACCCCCCTTAAACAATCACATTTTTACAAGTTTCTTTCTCAAACCATGCCTACTTTATGTTACCCCCTGAACTATAACTTTTAAGTGCTAAACCTCCCCTAAACTGTCACATTTTTATTAGTTTCATACTTAAACTATAGGGATACGAGCAGGTGTTAATCCCCCTGCTCATTATATGTTATGCAAGTGTGTTCACCCTCTAAAAAGCTTTAAAAAAATGTCCATTGGCACTACACATGTTAATTATTTTTTCTTTCATATTTTGTTTAGATTATGAATTGCTTTAATTATAACATAAATTCTAACTAAACAAGTAAACTAAAGAAACACAAAAGATAAAAGTAAAGATGAAACATAAACTATGCCTAGGTTTACGTATGAAACTAATAAAAACATGACAGCTTAGGGAGACTTTGATTTATTGTCTCTTAATAGATTTTTGAGTACTTTACATAAGCTATAGTTGCACTCCCTCCGTCCACTTCTATTTGTCATTGTTTCTTTTCTTAGCAGGCTAACATTTTATGATGCATTTTTCATCATATTGATATGGAAAAAATTGCACTTTATAGTACTTTTTCGCATAATTTTTGAATATCTAATTTTTTTTGTTTAAAATATCTAATAAGTGTAATCGAATTTAACTTTGAATTAGTCAAATTGACTTTCAGAAAGCGCAACATGACAATTAAAAGGGGATAGAGGCAGTATTTTAAAAATTACGTTACATATTTTTAGCACAAAAAATCATCTTGAAAAAAATATTTTAGCACAAAAATTCATCTTAAAAAAACATTTTTAGCACTTTAATATAACATAAAGTAGCCATACCTAGGGGGTTCAGTGTTCGGGTTGGGTTGGTTTCTATTAAGAGCAACTTTCATATATAGCAATCACAAAATTCATATTTGTATGCTATAGCAAAGTTTGCATAATTGCGCTCCATAGCAAACATAAATATGTATAATTCCCTATACATATACAAAAAAAATCAATTGTATAATTCACTATACATATACAAAAGAAAGCAATTGTATACAAGTCAATTGTATAATTTGTGTATGTATAAAATGAGAAAGAAAGACGAAAGATAATTAGGCAGGAGAATATTTGTATTGTATAATTATAATTGTATAGGACGAAGCTATATGTATTTGCATGTGTATATACAATTTTCTCTCACTTTATACAAACAGAAGCGCAATTCATACATTTTTTTCTGTTTGTATAAGCGATAGAGGCGAGGGTGGCGAGCGAGATCTGGGAGATGGGAGAGAGGGGAACAAAAATATATGTATATATATTATTTTTTCTCGCTTTATACAAACACGAACATATTTTATTCATTTTTGTTTGTATAAAAGTGAGAGGGAGCTAGCGAGAGAGGGAGAGTCGAGCAAGAGTTTGAGGGAGAAAGGTGACTGCAAACTGTTTGCTACAAGGCACAATTAAATCAAAGTGTGTTATAGAATTTAATTTGATTTATTAGTTTGTCATTATGTACAATTTCCCCTTCTATTAAAGCCAGAATCAAACCAATTTAATTGGTTTTTTAATTATTAAAATCAAATGTAAATATATCATAAAGGGAAAAAGAACAAATATACTCCAAACTATCGTAAATGATATGCAAATACCCATTGTCATACTTTTAGGACATTGATGCCCCTACCGTCCAAAAAATAAAGCATATATACCCTTTATACTAACGGACATACATGTGTCATAATCTTATCTGCCAATTGAATATCGGATCGACGGATAAGATTGTGCCACATGTTCCTATCTAGTGAAGGGCATATATGCTCTAGTTTTTATACGGCAGGGGCATCAATGTCCCAACAGTATGACGGAGAGTATCTGCATGCCATTTACGATAGTTCGGGGATCTAATTTGTCCTTTTTCCCTAATATAAATTATTCGTTTAATTGCTTTTTAAAAAATTGGTAAATTGATTTATTAGTTAAATTGTTATCGATTTGGGTTTAGTTTGGTTCGATTATTCCGTTTTTCATTGTTTTTTTTTTTTTTAATCAAGTAATATTTTGTATTCAAGCTAGTCCTTAGGTAGCACTGAAAAATCATATTTACAAAAGTGAACTTAGATACAAAGTATGCCAAAAGTAAATCAGACCTAAATGTTATCTAGCACATCTGGGATTGATTTTGTATCCCCAGAGTACAATTTAGTACACCAAAAGCAAAATAACAAAATACAATTTAGCTTAATCTTTTATACTGAATTGCACCTATCCTCAAAGCATCTATCATTTCTTTCTTTTTAATTTGTCCACCATGTACATGAAGGGATGATCCTCCATCTCTCTCTATTACTGGTCCAACTAAAAAGAGTGTAAGCAACCTTGCTTGGCAGGGAAAAACTTCAACAATAGATTCAAAAAGGAAATGATATTTCAATAACTAGAAAAAATATCAAGGATAAATACTCTCCCAGGCACATCTCCCTAGGCTTCTTTCTTAGAGGTCCCTTATAGACCTAGATTACCCTTTTTTCGGCGATATCCAATCACCGGAGTCCAGTTTTCCTACCTTCTTCAACTCTTTTTCACCCTCCAATTACTCTCTTTCAATGGACTACATACTTTGTTTTAGATCTGGGAGAAAATCTTACAAGATTTTTATGTATTAATCTGATTTAATACTTTGGTTTGATTGGTCGGAGAATATCAGGAATTCCATTAGAAGGTTAACTCTAAGTGAGGTGCTTTACTCTAGCTATGCAGAAGAATAAGTGATGCATTAGAAAATAGGGGGAATAACTTTAAATCGTGAAGATGCAGAGATCTCTCTAATTATATTTATTGCTCTCAAAAGTTAAATAAGTACGGGAGGTTCCTTTCCATTGTTATAGTTAAAGGGATATAACAGAGTTGTGATCATCATTCTAGAAAGTTCTTATAACGAGGGATGGGGCCTGGTGGCTACAAAGATTAAGGAATTTATTACAGAGAAAACTAGCACTCATGGTGCATTTATTACAAATGGAGGTACGACAGAACAACTATTAAATGAGATGGGCAGCTTCAAAGATGCTCTTAATAAGACAGAATTTACTTCAATGTAGGTTTCAAGTCTTTTGATATTACTAGACGAACAGTGGGCAGAGACACTTGGTTCGAATGGGTGGAGCATAGTCGAAAGATGATGACAAGGTTCGATATGAGTCTGAAGATATTGAGATGGATCTGCAATATCCTCAAATAAGCATCCAGAGATGAGAAGACCGTGTCTAGAAGGTGGAAGACGAGGGAAAATTAATCTGAATATTTCACTTCATGGTTTAGAGAGAACAGTCATTATTATCCCTGAGTTAGTCGTTAAGGCGGGTTGGAACGAGAGCATTTAAGATAGAAAAGTTCATTCAATGCTCCAATCATATGTCATTGGCTGAACTACCAAGATTCATCAGAGAAGATTTACCCTATGCTAGGGTGGCTGGGGAGAGTAAATGGCAGTCAAACCTTCAAGACTCAACAGTGGAAGCTAGCAAAGGCGACATCGGAATTAGTTTACCTCCTGAAGTGAAGGATACTGGGTTGTACAAAAGGTGCTTGGTGGCATCTTTCAAAGAAGGAAAATTGAGATCCATCACTATTAGACATCCGGAAGTGGTCCTCGATTTCGTGGAAAGTTGTATTTGGGATCAATATTTATGAGATGTCAAACAAGATGTTTCTTTTTGAATTTCCAAATAGGAATATAGCAGAACAAATAATTCAGAGGGAATGGAGTTGGAAGAAGACCAAAGTCAGTCTTCAATGGTGGAACCCAGTTACCGGTTGTATACCTGCAACTCAAAATTCGACCACTACTTGGATTCGTTCTTTGGGAGTGCCATTGCAACTATGGTCTCAACAAGAATTTAGAGAGATTGGGAATTTATGTGGAGGCTGGGTCTCAACAGAAGAAGAGACAGATTTAAAGAACCACTTAAAATGGGCAAGAATTCAAATTTCATGAAAAGGAGATAATTGCCCAAATGAGGTTATGCTAGAAAGAGATGAAATCAAATTTTTCATTCCTATCTGGGTGGAAAAGAAGGTTCGATTTATTAGAGCCTCACAGGAGATGGAGAAAGCTGGTGAAGGATCCAAAGGTTTGTGAAATCCTTTGGACCCCTGGACAGGCAGAACATGTGGGAGGTGCAGACACAGCTGGATGTCACTTTAAAAGATTTAAACAAGTCATGTGAGGAGGAGGTGGTGATTTTAAAGTCTGAAAAACAATCTATGGGCAAATGGAATAAGGGAATTGGGCTTGATGGAGCAGCCCAAGTCATCTTTAATGACTTAACAAGACCAGCATCTGAAAACCTTTTTGATCCTCACTTGGTGAAAATAAAAAGATATTGTCCTCTAACCTTACAATCTTGCACCCAGGAGATCGATGCGACACTAGAAGAACTATCAAAAAGTCCAGCAGCCGCTAATATTCAGAAGGAATTATCGCCGGAGGTAATGGAGATAGAAATTGCCAGCGACAAAGTAGTGGGAAGAGGGTCAGATTTCAATTGATCATCACATTTCCATTGTTCCATGAAGCCATACAAGAATTGAAGAATGGGTGGTTGAAGATGTTGAGCCAATCCAACCGAATGAAGCACGATTTCTTCATAAAGATAAGGAGACTACGACATGGGTCAGACAAAATCTAATTAAATTGGGGAAACTATTTGGAATTGACTTTCAAGGGCATGAGGAAGAGACATTAGAGCTACTCATGCAGATAGACAGCTACAGACAGGCAAGAAAAATGGAGAATGAAAGCATCACCAAAAGACTAAGGTATAAAGGGATGGTACAAGAACTCAAAAGATTTGCTTCTTTTGATGTCAAATTCAAAGATGAAGGGAAAAGAGACAGGGAGAGGGAAGGCAAGTTGTTGCAATGAAGGTAAAACTTGTGTCATGGAATGTTAGGGGTTTGAACAATAGGGAGAAAAGGAGATTTGTGAAGAGTATGATTCACAACTGGAATGCAGACATAGTTTGACTTCAGGAATCAAAATTTGAAGGGGGATATTAAAGATTTAGTCAAAGAAATTTGGGGTGGGAGATGGGTGAAGTATGCTTGCCTACAAGCTAGTGGCACAAGAGGAGGAATTTTGATGATATGGGATAGTATGTCTTGGAGAGGGGAAGTGTTAGAAGTGGGATCATATACCTTAACCTGTAAATTTGAGGCACTTTTACTAGAATTTAAGTGTCATATAACAGGAGTATATGCTCCAAATTGCATAATAGAAAGAGAACATGTATGGGAAGAAGTAGGAGCTGTCAGGAGTCTGTCTGTGGTGACTTTAATGTCACCCGTTTTCCTTCAGAAAAAAGAAACTGTAGAAGAAGATCAACAACCATGGTGGAGTTCTCTGATTTCATTTGAAGATATGGAATTGATAGTACCACAATTAGAAGGGGGGAAGTATACATGGTTCAAAGGAGATGGTAACAATGCAGCATCCAGAATTGACAGATTTTTATTTTCCAAAGAATGGGATGACAGCTTCACTAAAATAAACCAGACCCCATTGCATAGGTTAGTATCTGATCACAACCCCGTGGCCCTGCAATGTGGAGAGTGGGAGCAGAATAAATCTTATTTCAAATTTGACAACTGGTGGCTAAACACATGGTTTTGTGGATAGAATTAAAGGGTGGTGGGAGTCTTTTGAATTCACAGGAAAACCTGATCACATCTTGGCATGCAAACTAAAAGCTCTAAAAGGGAAACTTAAAAAGTGGTGCAGGACCAACATGGGCAATCTGGGAACTCAAAAGATTCAAATTCTAAGTGAGTTGGTCAGGTTAGAGGCTATCCAAGAAAATAGATTGTTGTCAGAAGAGGAAACTATTGTGAAGGCATCTTTTCTGATGGAGTATGAAGAACATCTCAAAAATGAAGAAATAGCTTGGAGGCAAAGATCTAGAGCACTCTGGTTAAAAGGGGGACCAAAACACCAGCTATTTTCACAAGCTGGCCAATGCACATAGGAGAAGCAACCACATTGATCAATTAGTGGTTTAGGGCAAAAGCATAATGGATTCAGAGAGGATCAAAGGGGAAATCATTGGTTTCTATGAGAAGTTGTATACAGAGACTGTTGGTAGAAGACCCATAAGCAACTTGGTAAACTGTCCTTATCTCTGAAGCAGAGAAGGAAGCTTTACAAGGTAATTTTGAGGAACAAGAGGTTCTTTCTTGTTTGAATATGTGTGCCATGGACAAAGCACCTGGTCCAGATTGCTTCACAATGGGATTTTATATTAAATGTTGGGTGGTGCTGAAAGAGGACATCATGAGTACTTTCAGAAATTTTCATGCAAGGGGTGCTTTTATAAAAGTTTTAATGCTACCTATGTTGCATTAATTCCAAAGCACACCGGAGCTAAGGAATTGAGAGACTTTAGGCCTATTAGCCTCATAGGTAGTATCTACGAACTGCTATCAAAGGTACTCACAGAAAGATTGAAAAGAGTGGTAGACAAGTTGGTTGATACTCAACAGATGGCTTTCATAAAAAACAGGCAAATAATGGATGCCATCATGATAGCTAATGAAGTGGTGGATTCTAGAATATCACAGGGTAAGACAGGAATATTATGTAAATTGGATATTGAGAAGACATATGATCATGTTAATTGGGAATACCTTCTGAAAATACTTGTATGGGATTTGGGAGGAAATGGATCAAATGGGTAAGATTCTGTATCTCAACAGTCAAAGTTTTTGTTCTGATCAATGGAGCACCAGAAGGTTTTTTCCAGCTCAAAGAGGTCTGAGGCAGGGAGATCCTTTGTCCCCTTTCCTATTTGTTATTGCCGTGGAGGGTTAAAATAATATGATAAAGATAGCAGGGAACACTAACTATCTAAGGAGATTTGAGGTGGCAACAAATCCTAATTCTGTACCAAACTTGGCAGTCACACACCTTCAATATGCAAATGACACTTTAATCTTTTGTGATGCTGAGGAAGGGCAATTGTTGATCTTAAGGTCAATTTTGGTGCTATTTGAAGGTGTCTCTGGGTTGCATATAAATTGGAGGAAGGTATGTTGTTCCTTATAAATGAGGTTACCAACATAGAGGAGTTGTCTAGAATTCTAAGAGGGGAAGTAGGAACTTTACCTACCACCTACCTTGGAATGCCTTTGGTAGCCAAATCAAATTCCATGAACATTTGGAGCTCGATGATGGAGAAGTGTGAAAAGAAGTTGTCCAGATGGAAGTCACATTATTTATCTTTGGGAGGCAGAGTTACCCTTATAAACTCAGTGTTGGATGCTCTTCCCACCTACATGATGTCCATCTTCCAAGTCCCAAATAGTATCATACAGAGGTTGGACAAGGTTAGGAGAGATTTTCTCTAGAAAGGGAATAAGGAGACTAATTCAACAATCCTTTATCTGGTCAAATGGAAAAAAGTGCTTTGGGGGAAAAACAAGGGGGTCTTGGCATTAGAAATCTCAGGCTCTCAGATTGAAATGGCTTTGGAGATATTCACAAGAACCTCAAGCATATTAGAGTAAGTTTTATTAAAATCAAATATGGTGAAGAGGATAGGTGGATAACAGAGGAAGTCAAGACCCCATATGGGGTTAGTATGTGGAGATCAATTAGAGTACTCTGGCCTTTCATGAGGAAGCACACAAATGTTAAAGTTGGAACTGGGCTCAAGACTTCTTTTTGGAAGGACAATTGGTTGAGATCCGATAGCTTAAATAGTTTATTCCCTAACTTAGCTGTGATGGCTAAACAACCGGAGCCGAGTGTGGCTGACACATGGACACAACAAGATTGGAACATTCATTTCAGGAGGGACTTCAATGACTGGGAAACTATTAAGTCATTGAGTTCTTCAGAATGTTTGAGGAATTTAAAGGTACTAGTGAAGAAAAAGACAGACTTTGGTGGAAATTGGATAGCTAAGGTAGTTTCAAGGTTAACTCTGCATACAAGTTTTTGAACCAAGGAAATCTACAAAGACAACATTGGTCGTGGAAACATATATGGAAGATCAAAATCCCCTTCAAAGTTGTCTGTTTTACTTGGTTATTGACTAGAGAGGTTGTTTTGACACAAGAGAACCTCAAGAAGAGGAAATTTTCCTTGTGTTCCAGATGTTACCTTTGTGGTGAACAGGTTGAGATAGTTAGCCATCTGTTTCTACAGTGCAGGGCAACTACTCAGTTGTGGAGAATCTTTGTTAGCCTTAGGGGTATTAGTTGGGTCATGCCTAACAAAATAACTCATTTGCTATATAGTTGGGAGGAAGCAGGAGTAGGAGCTACTAACAAAGACAGATGGAGGATTGTCCCGGCTTGTATCAGGTGGACAATATGGAAGGAAAGGAATTCAGATGTTTTTAGAGCAAAAATTGTGATCTACAGATGATCAAACTAAATTGCGTTAGACTTTTTTGTTTCTGGTGTAAACAAATATACTTAGAGGACACTTACTCAATTATAGACATTCTAGGATCTTGTTAGAAGTACAGTCAGTTAGATTTTTTTTGATTTTACTGTAAATATGGTTTCAGTGCAACCCATGTACTGACTTGTCAATAAACACAACAGTTACCTTCTCAAAAAAAAAAAGAAGATGCTCTTAATAAGAGCAAGTGGACTTTAAAAGAACCTGAGGTTACTGAGGTTGATGTTGTGAAGAATTAGCTTTCTGTGAAAATTCACCTCGTAAGGATTTCAACCACTCCAAAGAAAAATTAAAAAAAGGCTCGAACAAGCTTTATTAAATCTCAATACTTATGCAGAATCAAAAATGAATTATTAGATACTGTTGCCTCACATGATGAGTCATCTAGCAGATATGTTAGATCTATTAGGAACAGTATAAGCATACCTCCTTAATTAAAAGGAAGTGTCAACACACTTCTGTGATAAATTATTAAAGGAGGAATTATCAAAAGGTGGACTCCACATACAAAAATCATACCACTCAAGTTAAAGGTGGTGCAAACAATAATAAAAAAAAAGTTCCAAGGCTTCCAAGGCTGCTTTATGTTGAAATTTCAGCATAAGAAAGTACCATCATATATTAACATAATATGTCAACAATTAGACAAGGAGGTGAATTGAATCCTGCAAGGATCAAAATTCCATGGCACAAAGTGACAAAGGTCCAAACAATAATAAGATACATGTTTCAAGACTATTTTCAGGAAAATATATTTACATTAAGGATATACATATTCAACAAAAAGATACATGTACGTACTTCCATCTACGTGGCATAAATTCTCAAGCCACGTGTAGTTATCAATTATGTATAATAGTTAGTAGGGAAAAGAGTCAAAATACCCCTCAACTTTCGTTTATTATTTGATTTTACCATCGCCGTAAAATGAAATTAAATTTACCCCCCCACCCCAGGTTACTAATTTCACCAAAATTACCCCTCATTTAACAGAATCCCCAAAATTGATCCAAATTACCCGATTTTTTTTTAAAACCCTATTTCTTATTTTTTTTAACCCAATACCTGACCCCTCTAGAGGATAACCCAATTCCTTATTCTTCAGCTTCTCTAGAGAGTATGGTAGGAGAGGGAGAAAAGATGACTGCAGTTGAACAAAAGCTTTCTACTCCTCGATGGAGTGCGCTGGGAGAGGGAAACAAAGTGGCTATGGTCAATCGAAATCCGTAAGTTCCTCCAAGGAGTATGTAAGGATAGGGAAAGAAGTTGAATGCGGTTTTCCCTGAACCATTCAAATTCTTGAAAAATCGGCAGTGACCACCAGATCGTGGAGATGAACAAGGCAAAGGATGAAACCCATCATTCCATATCATGATTCTAAGGGTAGGTTGTGGAAATTAGTTGAACTTATTTGTGTTTGAAATGGAACTAAGAGGAGGTGTCGAAGGTGCAGATGACCAGTTCGATAAAAATCCTAATGAATCATCTCCTTATCACCTTGGTTTTGTATAAGTAAATAACCTGTGATTTTTGAAGCATTTCCCTGAATCATTCATCTCCTCCAAGGAGTGCTAGGACAGGGACAGGGAAATCAAGTGAATGTGATCAAAGACCTTCCAAGGTTCACTTTCTTGAACCCTCAAAAATGATAAAGAAGAAAGGCACCACTGCCACCAAAGAGTGTTCAGTCTCTTAAATTGGATTCCTCAAGTTACAAAATGAATTCTGTTTTGGCAAAGCATGCTCCTCCTGATCAGAGAAAGCTCAAACTGGTAAAATCTTCATCTAAGATCTTAGGAGGTGTAGATGCAGGAGTCAGAAAAGTCAGTGTTTGTTAATTCTAGAAAACAAAAAATTGTGTCTTAAAGTATCTGCAGAGAAGTCTTTGAAGATCCCAACCGGGTTATCCTCTAGAGGGTTTAGGCGGGTCGGGGCATCAGGTTAAAAAAAGGGAATAAAATTTTTTTAAATTTTTTTGGATAATTTGGGTCAATTTTGGGGATTCCGTTAAATGATGGGTAATTTTGGTGAAATTAGTAATGGAAGGGGTAAATTTAACTTCATTTTAACGGTGAGGGTAAAGTCAAACAATAAATGAAAGTTGAGGGGTATTTTTGACTCTTTTCCCTGGTTAGTAGCTACATGTAAAAGAATAATGTGTACTCCAGAATTAAAAGAGAAGTACAAGAAATCAATGAATAAACTTAAAATTTAAAATTTAAAACGTGTAACTAAAAGTAGAGAAAATATACTTACAATAAACTTTTCATTGATTTAGGGGAAGGAAGGAGAACATGGATAGGAAATGGAAAAGATGGGAAATGGGAGACAAGTGTAGATAGGTTTTCAAAGTCGTAGGATTATGTATGCCCTCTACTAATACAAGTTGAAAGCCTTAAATAGGTATCAAATGTGTTGACTAATCTAACTTATTATGCTATCTTTTTTACATGTGTGCATACACCAATACACACTATTATTTTTTAACGTAGCTACTAGCTTTTACACATAACTGATAACTAACTGTATGTGGCTTGAGAATTTATGCCACGTAGGTGGAAAAACGTACATGTAAATTTTATTTATTTCAAATATATTTTGCTGAAAATAGTCTTGAAACATGTATCTTCTTATTTTTTGGATCTGTCACTTTGTGGCATGAAATTTTGGTCCTTACAGGGGTCACCTACTTGTCTAATTGTTGACATATTAATTGTTAACATATGCTGACACTTTCTTATGTTGAATTTTCATCATAAAGTGGCCTTGGAACTTGTTGTGTATTATTGTTTGCACCCTTGACTCGAGTGACATGATTTTTGTATGCGGGGTCCACCTTTTGATAACTCCTTTGTTGAATAATTTATCATTGAAGTGCACCTCCTTTTAATTAAGGAGGTACGTTTGTGCTATTCCTGGTAGATCTAATATATCTCCTGTTGATAAATTCATCACGTGAAGCAACAATATCTAATAATTACATTTTTTATTCTGTATCAGTATTGAGGTTTAACAAGGCTTGTTCAAGCTTTCTTTTTAATTTTTCTTTGGAGTTGTTGAAATCCTTCAGTGATGAACTTGATACTAAATTACTGATGCCCATCCTTTAATTTTACTAGTTTTGCTTCAATACTTGATCCTCTCGAGTTCATGAATGTCGAAGGACCAACCAATAATATAAGAAATTCTTTTGGCAATAAAAAACTTCAGAATTTAATATTTTTTTGATAAGGTAGATATATTCCGTTCCACCTGTAATTTTTCAAACTGTGTTTGATGTTGAGTTGATATAATTAATCATTAATTGCTTGTATGATAAGAGATGGACTATAAAGCACCCCCTCTTAAGGTGCTGCAATCCTTTTTCAAATCTGGCGTAAATGTGAAATTAATTGTACACCAGACTGCTCTTTTTAATATTAACAATTCTATATTTTGATCTCAACTAGTTGTACTTAAATAGGTTTATTGACAATTTTCCACCATGTTAGGTAAATGTAGTGCTAGAAGTTGAGATTTCTGACCAAATATTAATCGGCTGATAAATCTTAATTGCTCATTTACTCAAATATCTATCTATCTATATGTGTGTATGTGTGTGTGTGTGTGTGAGAGAGAGAGAGAGAGGTTTATCGTCTCAACTTCCTTTTCACATAAGAAGCATCTTGAGCATTATGACATCTTCCTCTTAATCAAATTCTCATGAGTCTGAACAACTTTTTAGTAGAAGCCAAGTAAAACATGCAACCTTATATGGATCATGGTCTCTTAGATCTATTTCCAAGGCCAAAAAGTATTCATTGGTTCTATCCGATTCAACAACGTATACCCAGAGCTGACTTTATGAAGTCCTTTAGGGTGTTCATTCCACCACAAACAATGTACGCCTCCTTTCTTCCCTTGAAAGTTATCTAGTTGTTTGAATAGTTCAACCGCTCTTGAAATCTCCCAATCATTCATCCCTCTTCTGAATCTCATATCTCATCCGTGTTGAGTCCACATCTCAACTACTGTATTGTGTCGATCTTGGATACGGTCAAACAGATCGGGGAACAGTTCTTGCAATGACCTTGTCCCAATCCATTATCTCTTCTAGAACCTGGTCCTTACTCCATTGTGCTCTCCGATCATCGAGTTTTTTTTTTTTACAGAGAACGCCAGAAGACCCTGATGGATCTCTACAAGTTGACCCCATATGGAGTGGTGACCTCCTTGGATACCCGACAATCTTCTTCCACATAATTGCTTTTTATGACACTACCCCATAGGGTCTAAGGCTCTTGTCCATATCTCCATAACCATTTGATCTTAAAAGCTTTGCACTGGTGTTTCGATTTCCAGATGCCAAGCCCACCTTGTTTCTTACTCCTAATAATGTCCTTCCATTTGACTAGGTGGAAAACTCTTTTTTCCTTGTTTCCTTGCCATAAGGATGACCTTTTGATCTTGTCTAGTCTCTGAACAACACTTGAAGGAAATGGGAATAGTGATAGCATGTAAGTTGGTAGTGCATCTAAAATTGCATTTACTAGTGTGAGTCTTCTCCCTAGAGATAAATACTGAGACTTTCACCGGGTCAATGTTTTCTCGCACTTCTCTAGTAATGAGTCCCATATCCCTTTGGATTTTGACTTTGTTCCCCGAGGAATACCCAAGTAGATAGTGGGGAGCCTTCCCATTTCACCTCCAAGTATTATGGCTAGCTGCTCCATATAAGAAACATGATTTATGGGGTATATATAACTCTTTCTCCAATTAATGTGAAGAATGTATGCTGATAGTTGTGATAGCCTTTTTTCCTTCCTGGGACCTGATAATCTCTTTATAATGCTTGCATCTTCTTGACATTTTTTGCTAATGATATCCTTCTTATTTCATAAAAAAATTAATGTGAAAGACTTTAAATGACTTCAAGCAGGAGTAGAATCAATCTCAAATACTTCAGTTGCTCTTCTTCTACATCGCAAAATATTAAGGTGTCATTTTCTTATTGAAGGTGGGTGATCTTCATTCTTAGGTTGTTGTTTCTGGCCACTTCAAACTGTTGTACCCACCAACTAGAGTTTGCCACCTTAATCATACTATTGGATTTGGGTCCTTTCTTGGCTAGAATGAAATGGAATGGAGACATGGGATCTCCTTGTCTAATAACCCCTGCAAGCATCAAAGAGACCTTCAGGCACCCCATTTATGAGAATGGAGAACTTCATAGTAGATATGCTAAACTTTATCTGGTTGATCCATTTTTTACCAAAACCTGTTTGCCTCAAGACTGAAAGCATAAACCCCCAATTGACAGGATCATAAGCTTTCTCAATGTCCAGTTCACAAAGTATCGCAAGCTTTCCTTGTGTGGTTCTTGAATCTACAAACTCATTTGCTATCAATATTGTACCCATTATTTGTCTTCCTGTAATGAAAGTCCTCTGTTGAGAACCGTCTGAGGAGTCCGCCACTCTTTTCAATCTCTCTGTTAGTACCTTTGAAATCACTTTGTAGAAGCTCCCAACAAGGCTTATTGGTCTGAAATCTTTCAGCTCTTAGCCCCTTTTTCCTTTGGGATCAAGGCTATATTAGTGATATTGAAGTTTTTTTCAAACATTTCCTAGGCATGGAAATTGTGGAAGACCTCCACTATGTCAAACTCCAAAACCTCTCAACACTTGATGTAAAAACCCATTGTGTAACGATCAGGACCTCCTGACACACAACTTGAGACAAGTATACACTTCCTGCCCATCAAACTTCTCATGTAGAGCTGCTTTCTCTCTTTCTGTAATAGTAGGGTAGTTGTTGATAGTTCCTGTTGGTCTCCAAACTTCCTCCTCATTGTATACTGTAGAATTAATTATCTCCTCTGATTTTTGTGGGCTCAGTTGTAGATTCCCTTGCACTTCAAGTTGGTCGATGTGATTGTATCTCTTTTGGGCATTAGCAACTCGGTGAAAAAACTGCAAGTGTTTTTGTCACCATCCTTTAACCATAGGGCCCTTTTCTGTCTCCATGCACTCTCCTCATTTTCAGAACTTCTTCAAGTTCCAAGAGAGTATCAGCCTTCTTAGATGACTCCTCTGATAGAGGCCTTGTCTCTAGAATGGAGTCTATCATTGCCATTTCATTAAGCAATCTAGACTTATGCAGTTTCAATTCTGAGAAAAGTATTTATAGACATTCAATATTAAACAAAAACAAATCTAGGAAATTTTACGACTCATGATGTACGAAGCATAGTTCCTTGTACAACTCGTGGAAGGCGGTGAATAATCAAGCTTCGGAACATCTTCTACGGATTAGAGTTACAGTCCATAGACGGAGGTACAATTCATCCTGGCCAATCGTGGTCAGCGTCCTCTACCTTCAATTCTCTGAATGTCATCCACGAGCATCCCAACACCACTAGTAATATGTCCTCGTAGCCTGGGAGCTCACCTTTTCAAAATACTTTCCTTCTATTGTTGTTGATCTAAGACTCGTACAACAGCGTACGACTCGTACTAGTGACTCATACTCCTCATACTGAAGTTTAATATCTCAGAACTCTCATCGACGAATCCATTTATGGCTCATGGAAAGGACCATGACTCGTAGTAAGGCTCTTAGATGGTCAGAATGCACCTGCCTGCACCGTCTTATTTCTAAGCTGGCAAAATCTATTTTCCATCAATTCAAAAATAAAACACAATCAAATATACTAACAAATGCTTAAAAAACTCATAATCTGAAGTATAGAGTGTTATAGTACCGTAAATTCACGGTACATCAACGTGCACAAAAACCATAAAAACTAAGGTTCAAATCACACTAGAGATGGGAAATGCTATTACTAGTCTTTGTCCGATAGGATGTACTTAATGAAATAGTTGAAGTGTGCACTAAGTTATCCTGAACCACTGCTATTGAAAGAAGAAGTATAATTGTATTGTTGTTTCTTTGAATTTCCGCAACCATTTGTTCTCTATATTTTGATGATAGTCACTGGACGTGTTAAAATTTGTGAATTTATGTTAAGAAGTTATTTTGGACTTCTCAGGGTTCCCCATTACCAACACTGCTTGATGATGATATGGCATCCTTGATTGATTGTGGAGTTGGCAATGGATCAATAATTCTTGTGGAAGAAGAGTGTTAGAGGTAGTTTGGTAGAGAGTATTAGAAGGAATTATTTATAAATTTTGTATGGTATTATTTAATATTATGTTTGATAGGAATTTTTGATATATGTATATTAATTTATGGATTAGTTATATACTCCACTTGTTATTATAGGATATATAATTAATATCTTTTATTTCGTGATATAGAGATTAATCTATGTAAAAATGAAAATACCCCTCAAGATATTTTAATCACTAGGTAATTTGTCCGCGCTTTGCGTAGTCATAAATAATGATTGCATTGATCTTGCAAATATATTTTTATTAAAAAGCTATTTGCAACATTCCAACATGAATTTGATTATTTGTCATTATCACATAACTCAAGAACCTTGAATGAATGTATTACTCATGAAATGATGAATCATTGGTTCTTTAATCAACATTAAAGGAAAATAAAGAAGAAAATAAGAATATATACCAAGACATTTCTTAATAAAAATAAACATTTAAGTTATGGATTATAGAATTATGATTATATGTCTTTTGAGAAAATTTAATAAATTGTTAAACATATTTTTTTAAAAGATACGAACATGAAAGAAATTATAACTTTTGAACTAGTATAATGAATTTCTTCAATTGATAAGTGAGAAATTTTATATCTATGTAAAACATAGAAATATAGCAAGTTTATATATAGTATTTTTAAGCTACAGAATTTGATATATAATAATATCAAAACATGAATTTTCGGAACTAAGTATAATAATTATTTTTTGCATAATGAATCTACATACTATATGTGTATATGTTCAATATAACCAGAGACAATAACATTGCAGAAACATAAACAATAAAGTTTAAACATGTACTCAAAATAACAATTAATATCATAAGCATAAATTAATGAATGTAAGAAAGACACACCAGGATATGTAAATATAGAATGAAATAGAAAGGAAAATATCAAGTCCACTGAATGCGCATTGTCCCCTTAAAAATACTATTTCCCTTCAATACCAGATGTTTAAGGAATCACATCATCTCAGGATGGAACGATTTTATTCACCAACTTATTGATACAAAAGCATTGGTGTCAGTAAGTCACTCAACGGGAGCAAAGTACACGAATATTTGATTTTGCAGATGTAGAAGAAGAATATCACAATTTTGGTTGTTTTAAAATGAGAGAAAATCCCTCTATTTATAAACAATAAATGGTAGTAAGAACAAATGTTTAGTGTGCCTTATCAAAAAGTTACATTTATTTGAAAAAATTGCAACCCTTCAAAAAGTTCACAACCTTTTAAAAAAGTCACAACTTTCATAAAATCGCAAATTTTCATAAAAGTCACAACTTTTTATGAGAGAGGAGAGTCAGTTTTGGCACAACTTTTGACAAAAGTCGCAACTATTCATTAAAGTCAACTTTTCATAAAAGCCACAACATCAGACAAAAGTCGCAACTCTTCATTAAAGTCGCAACTTTTCTTAAAAATTACAACATTTGATAAAAGTCGCAATTTAATTAAAGTCCCAACTTTTCATAAAAGTCACATCTTTTCAGGAAAGAGCTAGTTTTGGAAATAAATAAATTTAAAAGGAAATTCTTGCTTGTGGTGACGCCACGTGGCTGGTCTAGAATTCTCTTATATATACACTAGTGAACTCATCCGCGCCTTCATTATATATTTATCCAAATATTTAATTGTTTTCAATAGAGAAATATTTTGATAGTAGTTAGATAACTTCCAACAAAGTCATAATTTACTCTTTTGAACCATAGAAATATAATTAAATTAAAACAATAATTTTTTTCCGTATAAAATAAAAAATAAAGAGAACTATAGAAAAGAATGCAATATTATTTTTACCATGCTTACAATCCTAATCATTAAAAATAAAATGCACAATCTTTCGAACTCTTGTCTGACATCCATTTCCACAAGTTGATCACCATTCAATAGTTTCGAATTAAAGGATGAATAAAATATGTATTGAAAACATAATAATTTAAAAGACTAATGTGATTATTTGTCCAAAGTCTTACATTGCATTTATTTATACGACTATAATATGAATAACAAATAATGCCTAGAACATGACTATTAATTATTTAGAGGATTATGATAATAAAATTATGAGATAGTGAAATAATGATCCTTAAGTTTTATATTAACGAATATAAATGAATAGTTAATTGACATATTTATTATCTACAATAAAAAATAAAGAAGTTATAAAATTAAAAAAAAAAACAGATTTCTTAGCAAAAAATTATAATAAAGATGAAAAACATAAGAAACTCAACACATTATTATGTAGATTTTAGTGTGATTTAAAACTTGTAATAAAGTACTTTTTAATTGAAATTCATGGAAAAAATAACTATTTAGATATTTTTGAGGAAATAAAAAAAAAGAGCAGAGATAATTATGTTCAATAAAGTCACAAGTTATTACGTTGAATCAAATAAAATCATAAATTTATAACGATCAGAACTTTATATAAAATACAAAACAAAGAGAAATCATGAGTTAACTATAATAAATAAATAAATAAATAAATAATACAATACCATTCTTATTATCTTATTATTAAAACATTAAAAAAATTACCATATAATAAACACTATAAACATGACACTTAAGTGGAGTAGAATCATTCCTTTTGTATAACAATAATTAAAAAATTAAAAAAAAAATTGTCAACCTAATATATAAAAGATGAAGTATAGAAAAATGAAAATAAAATAATTATCATACATTTCTTAAAATAAGTTTTTATAAGTATGATTTTAAGCAGTTATAAATTTATATTAAAATAATTTGAAAAGTTATGAATATGAAAGGTTTGGAGTTATAGATATTATTAAACTAATTAAAATTTAGATATATGTAATTGAAGAGGAGTGAATTAAAGAGATAATTTTATAAAATAAAAATGAAAAAAATTAGAGGAAATGCCATAAAATCCCCAAAAAAAATAAATAGGATCATTGTTCATTGAAATGTGCCACATCACTTTTTTATTATCTAGCTTTATATATAGAGTCTCATATTTTAATTTTGGATAGTGTATGTTATAATAATTCAAAATAAACTGTAATAAATACGTAATAAAAAGAGCAATGTTAGAGTGTATATATATATATATATATATATATATATATATATATATATACACATATATATAAATACACATATATATATATATGTATATATATATACACATATATATATACACACATACATATATATACATATATATATATATATATATATATATATATATATATATATAAAAGGACCATAGACAAGGTGATGTGGCACCTCTCTATGGCCTCCATTTGCATTTAGTTTTTTTTTAAAAGATAAATTAATTATTATATCATAAAATTGATTACTAAAATTTATTACAAATAAATATTTTATTAATGGAGGATCATTTATAACAAAAACTCTTCATCTTTTTATTTATTTATCTCACTTATTATAATAAAAGGAGAAATATAATTTATTTATTTTTGACTTTTTTAAATTTAAATTAATTATTTTATTATAAAAATATATTACTTTATTTATAAAAATAAATATTTTATTAATGTAGAAACATTTATTTAAAAACTCTCTATATTTTTTTTTCTATTTGTTTCTCTCACTTCTAATCATGAAATAATAATAATTTTTTTTTACATTTTAAGTATTTTCATTTTTATTTTTTAATTTATTCACTAGGAGTTACTAATAATGACTTGCCCTTCTTTAATTTTTAATTTTAATAATATTTATAACTCTCATAATTTTTATGTCCCAAACCTCCAAATTAAATTTGTAAGTTTATGATGTCTTATGGTATTCCTTTATTTTTCCTATAAATTCATATTAGTTTAATGAAGATTCACATTCACAATTATTCTTTCTCTTTTCATCATATAGTTTTGGTTCGTAACAAAAAAGAAGTACATGAAGGTAAGGAATATTTTATTGCAAACTTTTATTTTTTATTTTCTCTATTTTTGTCTATATAAATTAGTATTTGGTTTGTGAATGAAACTAACATGTAACAAAAAAAAAAGTACATGAAGTTAATAAATATATCATTCTCAAGTCCTTATTTTTTCGTTTGCTTTATTTTGTTTATATAAATTCATATTTATTTTCATGAAGATTCACATACAAAGTTATAATTTCTCTTCATCATACTTTTTTGTAAAATAACTAACATATAACAGAAAAAAAGTATATGAAGGTAAAATATATTTCATTCTAAAGTCTTTCTTTTTATTTTGTATGTACTTAGACATGTTTTCTTAATTATTTTTTTTATGTTTGTATTATAATTTAGGGATAATGCACAAGTACCCCCTCAACCTATGCCCGAAATCCCAGAGACACACTTATACTATACTAAGGTCCTATTACCCCCCTGAACTTATTTTATAAGTAATTTTCTACCCCTTTTTAGCCTACGTGGCACTGGTTTGGAAAAAAAATCAATCATCGTTGGGCCCACAAGATAGTGCCACGTAGGCCGAAAAGGGGTAAAAAATTATTAATAAAATAAGTTCAGGAGGGTAATAGGACCTTAGTATAGTATAAGTGTGTCTCTGAGATTTCGGGCATAGGTTGAGGGGGTACTTGGGCATTATCCCTATAATTTATCAAGTATGATTTAAAAAATCTCTGTAATTCTTAACAATGTGTTGTCCATATGCAATTGCTCTTTCTAATAGTTAAATTTTCAAATTTAATATAGTTTGAATATAATATTTGTTAGATTTCAAGAAATAATTATTATTTAGTATTGTTCGTACTATTGAAAAGATAATATACAAATATATTAAATATCGTTTATATTTTGTTCTTTCAATTGACATAAACATTTTTAGTTGGTATATGATTTTTTTAATTCGGTTGGTTGCATATAATGAAGAGTTTGACATATGGATCAAAACATGATGACGGATCTCTTTGCAAAGGAAGATGGTAGAAGGAAAAAAAATTAAGCATAATTAGAGATTATTTTTCACTTTGAATTGTATTAGCAACTTAGTTACTTTTTGCTAGAGTTTTTAAAATTTTGATTTATATGAATAATTTAGCTAAATGTATTATATTGTCAATGCTAATTATTTGATCCTTTAGTATTCTACTTTCTTTTTGTTATGAAAAAAATTAATATAATTATTTCATTTTAACAACAACAAAAAAATTTATGATGATTAGTTTCATTTTTATTATAATTATAAAAAGTAATTGAAAAATAAACTATTATTTTCATGATGTCATTTTTTCTGTATATAACAATCTATCACCGTTCTTTTTGCTTCGAAATGTATTTATAATTTTATGTAGTCACCAATTATTATATTTTCTCTGTTCATTTTTTGAATTTTCACCCCTACTTTTATTTATTTATTTTACAAATAAAATCAATGCATAATTAGTAATACATTTATTACCTAATAAAATTATAGATTTGAATTATTTATAACTCATGTCTCTTCATTTGACTTGTAACGTTTGATATTAAATATTATTCATAACTTTTATACGTTTAATTTTTTGAAAGTCTTATAAATATTTAATTAATGTTTAAAAACTTATAATAAGTAAATGTAATCAATTTTATTTTGACGAAATCAGAGTTTGAATAGAACATTAGTACTGCTACAGAAGATAGAACATTAGTACTCCTACAAAAGATATAGAAAATTAAAACATATAAAATATTTTCAACCTAATACAATATATTTTTATTTCAAAATATTATCTCTTATTCCATTTACTTCATCACGGTGAATATTTTGTTCTAATATATATATATATATATATATATATATATATATATATATATATATATTATATGTTTTAAAAAAGTCTATGATATCGCAGACGAGGAGAAATATTAATATTATCTAATATATTCTATACTAACCTAAATATTACATATTTCATATTATTATCTTATAAATATTTTATATAGTCGTGCGAATAGTTTCACTAGTTTACTATAAATTTAAATTATTTAAGCAAATTTTTAAGTAATATTGAAATCAAAAAGAAAAAGCAGAATTAAGTAACGAAAGTGTTATGGGTATTATATCCATAATTTAATGGACAAGTAAATATTTAGAATTCAATGTGCAATAAAAGCACCAAACGGAAAGAAAACTATACCGTAACTTCTTGCTAGAGTATATTACTTTTGTTAGCAATAATGAAGCAATTCGAATTATCTATGGTCTGAAACAACAAATAATAAATAAAGAAAAAAAAGTAGTAAAAATAAAAGGAAAGAATAAAGGTGCAATCAAAAATATCAAATGTAGAATAATTTGTTTAACTGTTTTAATTAATTTATAAAAATATATTTTATTTTATTTTCCTTATGTAGTTATAGTGCCGTTTGGATTGACTTTTTTTAGGTATTTTAAAGCCAAAATAGTTTTTAAGCAGTTTTGAAATGCTTGAATAAAATTAAAAATGTTTATAAGCACTTATTTTAAAGCTAAAATATCAAAAATAAGTCAAAAGTCATAAGTTAGAACTTATGGCTTTTGGCTTATAAGTCATAAGCCAAAAGTCAATCCAAATAGGTCCTTAGTATTTTACCTTTATATTATGAGATTGCAGTTTTAATTATCGTTTAATAAATTCATTACATTTTTTCTTATATATAAGTGTGTATGTGCATACCTTTTGTAATTTGAATTATTCATTTTAGTACTTTAATTCGCTACTCTCAATTAAAAAAGACTAAAAGGAATAAGTAAGGAGAAAAATAAAATAAAAAATAACGTGATTTAAGGATCTAAATTTATTTTATTTCCTTTTTATGTTTTATCAAATTATTATTTACTTACAATTATTAGATTTTCCTTTTGATTTCCCTTTTCTTTCCTTCCTGCCCTTTTCTTTTTATTTCTTTCCATTTGATTCAATATCTTTTTGGTTTTTATTTTGTAATTTATTATTGTTTTCTCCTCATTCTTCTCCATTTATCATGACAAACTTATTTTATATTTTTAAAAAAATTAATAGTAAATTTATATGTTTAAATGACCTCTCATATCATTTTAATGTTTTATATAGTCCTCACTTTTTAAAATCAAAAGAGTACAAAGAAAGAAATGACACTTCATGTATAGTGACTGCCCATTCTCACGATCTTACTATTAGTGGTCGATTTTAGGTATGTTGAGCTTTTAATTTCCACTGATATAAAAGAATCAAATTCATTTAAATATATTCTAATTAATTTATTTATACAATAAAATCAAAATTTCAATATTGATGCGATTAAATTCTTTTTCGCATGATTCTTCTTTTATATAACTTTCTTTTCTGTTACAACAATAATATATTCGTTCAAATATGAGTGTTGATCAAATGGAGATTGTTATATTATCTTATATATGCCCAACATTAAGTGTATATGAATATAGTTTTTACAAAAAAATACAATTGAAAGGTAATAATATTTCTCATATGTCTCAAATGTGATTATTTATTATTATACTAAATAAAAATTAGGAATTACCATTAATATGTCAAAATATGAAGAACTCTATTTTCTTCACATGATGAAAACATATTACTGATGAAAACCACAATTTAAAATATTGTCAGAAAATATACCTTTCAAAGTGAGAAAAATTCAATTGAAAGAAAAAGTAGTTAAATATATTACTATTAGAAGAACTTAACCCATCACCTTGGATTGCTTCATATTTCATCTCCAAACTTTCACTATACAAATTTTTTTTCTCATATTTCTTTTCCCAACTTATTTCTCTTTTCATTTGAGTTACTTCTTTTTCCTACCAAATGAAATTTGCACTATCAAAATAAATATGGAGATTCCTTTTGCCACATTTATATCATCAGTTAATTAAAGATAAATTTGTTAATATTAGAAGAAATTATAGAACTAATATCCACTCAAGTTTATGCAAAATGTAAATCCAAAATGACAAATAAACTTTAAATCATAAACACGTAAAATATATATATATATATATTTACTTACCATTAGAATTATTTGAGAGACTGACAAAAGTATTGAAAGATACATCTGTAATGACCCCGAAGGTCATTTTTGATGATTTTAAACTATTTGTTGACTTTAATTAATTATTTAACGGGTAATTGTGGATAATCGACTTAATTGATAGTTAATGGACTAAAGTATCATTTATTTAAGATCATATACCATTTGTTTCATATAATTAAATTAAGTTAGTAAAATTTACCACTTAAATACCTAATTATTTTATTTAAAAACAAAAAGGAGACAAGAGAAAAAGGGAAAGAAATTAACGTGCATCGGCGGCACATGGACACACAAAAAAAAATGAACAGAGGTCATCAAGGTAACTTCATTCACCTTTGTACTATTGTATATATATGCATATGATGATAGATGCTATAGAAATATTTTTTTTTATTATTATTAGCATAGTTATTTGTCAAAGAACAAAAAGAAACCAAAATTTACTAGTGGAAAAAAAATATAAAAATAAAGAAATTGAAAATTGATATATAGGTTTGATGTCTGAACGCAGGGTTATAAATATGTGAAGTAGTATTGTCCAATCATTGGACAATGATTACTCCTAATCATAGACCAAGATTAGGATTATTAATAGTGAACGAGGAATATTGATGGAACATTGAAATTAGATTATTTCAGCAGTTAGTTTTGCAGTCCGTCAATGGTGTGTTGGGCAATCAGTTTCGGCTTTAATTATTTTTATTCAATTATCATATTAGGATTGAAGTTTTGATATATTGAAAAATGTATTAAATAGTGGGTGTATTGTGATATATAAAAATCATTAAAATTATGTTGTTTGGAAATATTGAGACTAAACTCTAGACTTGAAACTTAGGAATTTGATTATATATTTTAAGTGAGTTCTTGGATTTAGGCTAGATATATAGTAGTATGAGTGTTGTTACTTTCGAAACCTTATTGTAATTATTAATGTGAATAGATTGCTTTGAGTTGAAAGTTCAACGAAAGGGGAAGACTCCTGAGTGATTATTCGAGTATTTGAGGCAAGTGGATTTCTAAACTCTTGTTAAGTGTATGAAATGCGTGTATTTCCTTGTGGTATATGTTTGGAAATAACGGAATTGGTGATGTGTTGACTTGTCCACATTGATTAATTCTAATGATGAAAAAAATGGGGATAACAAAAGGCAATGTGATTAATTGTTTATGTGTGATGTGTTGAGAAAGAATTGAATCATTGTTGATGTAACTTCATGTTTGTATGGTTGTGAAATGTGCGATGTTATGAAAATGGTCATCTCCTCATTATTTGTGTGAACTTGTCATCTGCATTATTCTGAGGCATTGGTTGTGACAAGTGTTATGTGCATTGAGAAAGAATGGGTACTTAAGAGGATGTAGCATTTCCAGGGACGTATCGCGCGCCGCGATGGATACTATATTTCGAGGGACGCATTGCGCGCCGCGATGGTTACTATTATCAAGGGTCGTGTCGTGGGCCGCGACAGATGCATAGACAGATATGTCCCCCATGGATCCTAGACTGAGAGACAGCGAGTGTGTATCACTACGTCAGACATGCATCATTATACTTGACATTGCATTCCATTGCATTGCACATACTTATCATTAGTGAACTTGATATCGTATTTTGTTGATCTTCTAATTTCCTTTCTGCGGAACTTGTGACTGATCAATATTGAACTTGTTATTGCGGATATGTAATTTGTTGAGAATATATAATTTGTTGAAGTGTTGTTGTTGAGGATATGTAATTTGTTTAAGTGTTGTTGTTGAGCTACATGCTATGAAAACTGTGAGCTGTTAGGCTGGGTAGATTTTAATGCAAGTTGTAGTTGTGGAGGTTCGGTTGGGGGTGGTAGGAGTACCTGTATTTTATCCCCTTAGGTTGTGTTTAGACGTTTTACTTCCTGGGTACCGTGTGGTTTGGTACTCAACCCTTGCTACTACAATATTTTTGTAGGTTACTAGCCCGGACTCTGTGATATTTCTCTTCTCCTTGTTTGAGGTTTCTTGGAGATTTGAGAGGTAGATGTTTTGTCGCCTCAGCGTACTTTCTTTCTCCTTAGTTATGACCTTGTTCTATTCTAGAAACAAGTTCATTTGAGACTAGCGTTTCTTTTGAATCAATTGTAATACTTTAGAGGCTTGTACACGTGACAATCAGATTTTGGGGGTGTTTTGAATTGAATATGAAATTTCCGCATTTTATTGTAATGGTTGAATATTAGGCTGACTTGTCTTGGTGGGATAAGAAGAGTGCCATCACATCCATTTTTGAGTCGTGACAAAATGGTATCAGAGCCCCAGGTTCATAGATCTCACGTGTGTACAAGCCGAGTCTAAGTAGAGTTTTGAGGATCTGTACGGAGACGTTTGTACTTATCTTCGAGAGGCTATAGTGACTTTTAGGAAAAATCTCTATTTCTTGAATCTCTATTGTGCGTACTTGGTCCCATTTTGATTCTTATCGCTTCACTTCATTCTATTAATTTATATGATCACTCGTGCGTAATTTCTTATATGAATTGTTGGCGTGTCATGTATTGATTTGATGTTAGATCTGACATTAAGGTGGAAATGATATACTTATGAAACAAAGGTTGATCATATTTGAAGGGGTTGAGTAAGGTTAGTTACTATAGTAAAAAAATAGTACTTGTGTGGTATAAGTTGAATCGAAAATAGTTCAAAAATTGAAAGTGAAATTATTAAAGGAAAGGCTAGATATGGAATGAATTTGGTAATATTTTACATCTATTCGATTGGTAGAAATGTGTGGTTTATTTGGGTATGATTTTCTCGATAGGTATGATATGTTCTAGCAGTGGATTTAGTAAATTTTTGCGGTGTGGCACTAGTGGTATGAAAATGAATACGTCAATTGTGAAGTGTGAATATTAAATACTTAAAGAGTTATAAGTTGTATCACATGCTCGTATAATTAGATTCAATGTTACATTCATATCTGAGAAACTAACTAGTTTGTTATTACGGGTGCTTGAGTTAAAACATTGTTATAAAGAATATTTTAGTGGTGAATTGTTGGTATGGTATTAATACGTTAATTTGTGGAGTGTATCTCGAGGTTTCTGAATGAAAAGTAGTCCAAGGGAATGGATAGATACCAGAATGAAAAACTTATAGGTAAAGAAAGTCTCAATGAGTATAAGGCAATTGAAAATATTAGTAAGAAAGTGCATATGAGATTGGGTTAGTCTTTTGATTTTGATTGATTTAATTGGATTTAAGGTGTCATATTGATGAAAAGGTTTATTTCGTGGTGATGACTAAAGCTAACTAAGCATGATGGTAATAAAAATTCGTGATGGAATGTGGTTGAGATGCAACTATATAATAAGGATTGTTGATTAAAAGAATTTTGTATTGTAATGACGACTTGTGAGTATTTAAGATTGTGTCTTAATACTATTCAATGGGTAATTGGATTGCATGGAAAGTTATATGAGGTGATGAGATACCGCTTGAATGAATTGAGAGGAGATAGCGCCATAAATGGAAAGAATCAGTATAATGTAAAAAGAAGGACCGGGAACAAAAGATGTACCTTCAGATAGTAGGAAACTGATTTTAGAGACACATGATTTCCTCTATTTGGCTATACTCATGATAACAGTGTCACGATTTAATCATATTGGTTAAAAACGAGTAGATAAATTTTAGAAAGAAGTGTACAGATGTTCAACTCGAGTGATAATAATTTTTTTTGGCGATTTTAAATTTGATAATGAGTATGACAGAAATTTTAGCGAAAGATATAATAAGGTCGATGGGAGAGAATTATGAACAAAAGTGAGTTTTGCAGAAGTATGATTTTCTGATAGACACACCGCATAACCTCGCTTTTCTGCCTTGTGAAGATGGGTCACTCTTAACATCTGGAACGCTCACCCAAGGAACTACGGCCCTGGTTCTCGAACATGTCTGTGGAAATCCTTAATTTGCCGTCAATATGAGCTTCTACTAGACCTCTACACGTGGTGCTGGTAGATATATGTCATTAGAGCTTTTTGATTTGCATCTCTATCAGTTAAATGATGTAATGGGATAATTTTGATATATGTTTAACTTTTGGAAGTGAACTCCTATGTGGACCTAAGAAGACTAGTTTTTTAATTAAAAAAATATAATTTTGTTCTATAAATTTCTAATTTTTAGATTTAAAAGAAGATTAATGATAATATAAAATACTCAAATTCATAAAAATCTTCAAGGTATGAGCTAATGTTGATAGATAAAGGGATTGAGTGACATAGTGAGATTCAAAATTCAAGTTTTTCACGGTTAGTTTAGGTTTTTGGTAGGGTGTTTTGTTAAGATATAAATTGGTAAGGTAAGAAATGATCGATCTCATTGGGTATAAAACAATTGGAAGACTTGAAAATAATTTAGTGTTAAACTTGATTACTTTTGATTGTTATACCTAAGGGGGGTTTCACATAATGTTTGATGTAGAGAATAAGCGGAAAATATCATGGGTTGTTGATCAAAGGATAAGATTGGTAAGAAAGTCAGAAAAAGGAAAAATAGTTTGGTATATTGAAGAGTTCAAGGTATTTTATATTTCTGTGATGGAAAGAATATAAGAAAAGTGAAAGAATAAGACCTCTCGTATATGGTTTGTATTTGAAGAATTTATTGGTTTTTGTCTATAAGTTTAAATATGATTGTGAGATATGCACTAATACAGACTTACTAGGAACTATCATCATTTTTTTTAAAGATTGATATTTGTTTGGGTGGTGCGGGAAAGATTATATGTGTTATGTCGAACTAGATTGTTCAAATTATGATAGGTAACTTATTAATGTTTAACATTGTGGACCTACAATTTTACATGATTAATAAAGATTTCGAGAAAATTGAAACTACTTTGTTGATGGGATGATACAAACTATTATGATGTGTTACATAAGAATTTGATGGTGAGCAGAGCTTATAAGCTTATAGTATACCGAATTATTGGAGTGGCCAAGAATTTCTTAAGTGTTTGTATGAGGTATATGATGATTTTGAATGTTAGTTGAAATGTGGCATTTGAAATTTTACGTGGAGTTGACGTTATACGTGATTCAATAACTTTATATTGATGGAAAGTGATTTTATATTTGGAACTAGTGTTAGTCTTGGATGGGACCCGTATCTGTCATAGAATGCTTATTTGGAAAGAGAGAGCGTCATAGTTTGATATTTCGAAGGCGATAATGAATTTGATAAGAATACTTTAATACTAGTAACAATTTGAGAGTAAGGTAAATGACTGGTATAGTTATGATGCTTGTTGGTTTTAAGAGCGTTGAATTCAATGGAGTACTTGAGAAGTAAGCGGGGTTCGATGAATCTAGTATTTGTAATATTGTAATGGGGTCAGTTTGGTTGATTGTTGGTAGCTAAAAGAAAAAATCGAGAGATAGAGTCAAATGGAATAATTTTATTTATATGGGCATTATGGAAGAATTTTTATGTGATCACTTTCTTCGTACTGGATATTATTTGGAGTATGATTCACCGCTTATACTACTCGAGTTTCCACATCTATGGGTGAATCCCTAGTGGTGGATCGGATGTACCGATCCTCTTGTGTCCTCTTGTTAGGGTGGGATCCTTGGAAAAACTCGGTCATTTAAGTTATGATGGATTTGGTGTTGTTTGGAATAGTTGAAATATATCAGTAGTTCTATTCACACAACCTTGTTTATGAGAACTTATATAAGAACAGTTGCAATTGTCTAGGAGTGTTGTTAGAGGTTTTGCATTTTGAGTTGTATCGCTTGTTGAGTGATTACTTGATCAATTCATTCTTTGAGTTAGATGAGTTTGATTCTCCCTTGATGAGTACTCAAAATAAAAAATAATCAGATTTTATAATTTAATTTCGTGGAAAGATTGTGTTGTGAAAGAGAAATCTTGATAATATATGTGATGGTTTGTTCATTATGAGTGTTTAGTGGTTTATTAAGGCTCACTTCTAGTTGTAGTCAGTATTGATTCAGAAAGTTATCTTGGTTATGTGAAAATAAATATATATTCATCATGATGGTTGTGTGTCAATGTCCAATGAGTTTCAGTTTAGATTGGGTTCATGAGTTAGTTGGTGGCTTGATAATCACTCTTGATTTATAGATCTTACAAAGTCTGTTTAAAAGTTCAGTTGTTAGTAGTTGATTTGGATTGAATGATTTTAACGATGAGCTCACTTAGAGAGATGAACACTGACTGTTAGGTCATAACTCAGGCTTTTGGTAATATCAATTACTCTTAGTTCTTGTTCTTTATGTTCGAGGACGAATATTATTTTTAGTGGTGGATAATGTAATGACTCCGAAGGTCATTTTTTTTGATAATTTTGAACTATTCATTGACTTTAGTTAATTATTTGATGGGTAATTGTGGATAATTGACTTACTTGATAGTTAATGGATTAAAGTATCATTTATTTAAGATCTTATACCATTTGATACATATAATTAAATTAAGTTAGTAAAATTTACCACTTAAATACCTAATTATTTTATTTAAAAACAAAAAGGAGACAAGAGAAAAAGGGAAAGAAATTAACGTGCATCGGTGGCACATGGACACACACAAAAATGAACAGAGGTCATCAAGGTAACTTCATTCACCTTTGTACTATTGTATATATATATATATATGCATATGATGATAGATGCTATAGAAATATTTTATTATTATTATTATTATTATTATTATTATTATTATTATTATTATTATTATAAACATAGTTATTTGTCAAAGAACAAGAAGAAACCAAAATTTACTAGTGGGAAAAAAATATAATAATAAAGAAATCGAAAATTGATACATAGGTTTGATGTTCTGAACGTGGGGTTATAAATATGTGAGGTAGTATTTTCCAATCATTGGACAATGATTACTCCTAATCATAGACCAATATTAGGATTATTAATAGTGAACGAGTAATATTGATGGAACATTGCAATTAGATTATTTCAGCAGTTAATTTTGCAATCCGTCATTGGTGTGTTGGGCAATTAGTTTCGGCTTTAATTATTTTTATTAAATTATCATATTAGGATTCAAGTTTTGGTATATTGAAATATGTATAAAATAGTGGGTGTATTGTGATACATAAAAATCATTAAAATTATGTTGTTTGAAAATATTGGGACTAAACTCTAGACTTGAAACTTAGGAATTTGATTATATATTTTAAGTGAGTTCTTGGATTTAGGCTAGACCTATAGTAATATGAGTGTTGTTACTTTCGAAACCTTATTGTGATATTAATGTGAATAGATTGCTTTGAGTTGGAAGTTCAACGAAAGGGGAAGATTCCTAAGTGATTATTCGAGTATTTGAGGCAAGTGGATTTCTAAACTCTTTGTAAGTGTATGAAATGCGTGTATTTCCTTGTAGTATATGTTTGGCAGTAACGGAATTGGTGATGGGTTGACTTGTCCACATTGATTAATTCTAATGATGAAAAAAATGGGGATAACAAAAGGCAATGTGATTAATTATTTATGTGTGATGTGTTGAGAAAGGGTTGAATCATTGTTGATGTAACTTCATGTTTGTATGGTTGTGAACTGTGCGATGTTATGAAAATGGTCATCTCCTCATTATTTGTGTGAACTTTTCATCTGCATTATTCTGAGGCATTGGTTGTGACAAGTGTTATGTGCATTGAGAAAGAATGGGTACTTAAGAGGATGTAGCATTTCTAGGGACGTATCGTGCGCCGCGATGGATACTATATTTCGAGGGACGTATCGTGCGCCGTGATGGTTACTATTATCAAGGGTCGTGTCATGCGCCGCGACAAATTCATGGGCAGATATGTCCCCCATGGGTCTCGGACTGAGAGACAGCGGGTGTGTATCACTAGGTCAGACATGGATCATTCTACTTGACATTGCATTCCATTGCATTGCACATACTTATCATTAGTGAACTTGATATCGTATTTTGCTGATCTTCTGATTGCCTTTCTGCGGAACTTGTGATTGATCAATATTGAGCTTGTTATTGCGGATATGTAATTTGTTGAAGTGTTGTTGTTGAGGATATGTAATTTGTCTAAGTGTTTTTGTTGAGCTACGTTCTATGTAAACGGTGAGCTGTTAGGTTGGGTTGATTTTAATGCAAGTTGTAGTTGTGGAGGTTCGGTTGGGGGTGGTAGGAGTACCTGTATTTTATTCCCTTAGCTTGTGTTTAGACGTTTTACTTGCTGGGGTACCATGTGGTTTGGTACTCAACCCTTGCTACTACAATTTTTTTTGTAGGTTACTAGCTAGAACTCTGTGATAATTCTCTTCTTCTTGTTTGAGGTTTCTTGGAGATTTGAGAGGTAGTTGTTTGTCGCCTCAGCGTACTTTCTTTCTCCTTAGTTATGACCTTGTTCTATTCTAGAAACAAGTTCAGTTGAGACTAGCGTTTCTTTTGAATCTATTGTAATACTTTAGAGGCTTGTACAAATGACAACTAGATTTTGGGGGTGTTTTGAATTGATTATGAAATTTCCGTATTTTATTGTAATGTTGAATTTTAGGCTGACTTGTCTTGGTGGGGTAAGACGAGTGTCATCACATCCATTTTTGGGTCGTGTCAACATCTGAAACCAAAAAAAAAAAATATTAGAAAATATCATAGCATTTATATTCACTCAATTTTTTTTTTTTGAAAAATATAATGAAAAATGGATTGTTATGAAAAATGTATTTTCAATTGTACTCAAATTTATATGAATACTCTTCCATACATGGAATATCAAAATAAATGAGAAGAGAAAGTGATATTTAATATGTAAAAGGTAATAAGGTAAATAAATAGACTAAAATGTTAGATAAGATGGATAAAAAAAGACAATAATTGTCAATTTTAATTTAATTTAAATGACAGTTTCATCTATTATTCAATTCTCATGTATGTACTTATTTTTTAAAGCAAAAGTCAAAAATAATTCAAAAAGTGAAAAAAATAGAAAACTATTAATGCTGGCTTTGTGAATTGCGTTTTATAAATTTGTAACTAATTGAAAAGTCAATTTATAATTATAGTTTTAAGAAAGAATACTTTAAATGTTATAAACTATACTTTTAAAAAAAAGGTTTCTATTTGATTTGATTTTCATTCAACAATAAAAATTATGTTCAATAAATTTTTAATATCTTAGCTTTCATATAAAATGTGGCTTACAATAATATTTGAATTTGACTTGATGGAATGGAAAAAAAATATTAGGTATTTTAGATAAGTCAAAAATATTAAAAATTTATAAATGATAACAATTTCTCAAACTTTTATCACTTGTTAAAAAATCTTTTCAAATGGTAAGTGATGTGTCAATCGAGTTCATTATCATAGTTTACTAATAATAGATAAATAACTCTCTCTCTCTCTCTCTCTCTCTATATATATATATATATATATATATATATATATATATATATATATATATATATACACACTTTTTGTTTGTTGTTCTTTTCTTCATCTTATTGTGTTTTCCATATTAATTGTTAGTGTAAGTTTTTATTAATATGTTACTTATTTAGGAATAGTATAAGGAGAGGTTTTATTTGTGAATAGTTTTAATAATAGTAATAGTAATAGTAATAGTAATAATATTAATATTAATAATAATAATAATAATAATAACAATAATAATAATAATAATAATTTGATGTAAATTAATATTTTATTTCGTAACTTTAAAAGATGGCATTTATTCTAGAAAAATAAAAATTGTTACATTTGAATTCACACTATAATTATATACAACCTTGCAACACAAAAATATATGTAGATAAAGATTGTTATAGCGCTAATGATTGATATTTTTCGAGCTTGATCATGACGAGTTCCTTTCACAAATAAGGTCATATATATGTTGCTCTCCTATATTCTAACAAATAAAAATTAGGCATGAAATTTACATACAAAAATAATAATTGTGGAGATAACACTAATAATGTTACAATGAAAAACAATTAAAAAAAGGAATCAAAGAGAAAGAAACTTCTTAGATAAGAGTTTGCAATGAAAAGAAGCAAAATAAAATAAAAGAAAAAGAAAAAAAAATTAAAAGAAAATTTTGAATGAAAAAGACAGAATGTTGTGTAGTGCAAGACATATGCTTTGGTATTTACAGTTAGTATAATAATTAGTAACATACAAATATGAAAAGATAGATAACGGACATTAGAACAATTATTTTTTAATGAATTTAATTGTTATTATTTTCAATATTTAAGTAATAATTTTGTATTTTAAAATTTGAAAAGTGTTTAAAAAAATAAATAAATATTTTTCTAGCTCTTAGAGGCATGCCACATCAGCGATTTTAAATTCATATATATATATATATATATATATATATATATATATAGTTTTCTAATTTTATGTACTAGTATACATGTCACATCAGCGATTTTAAATTCATATATATATATATATATATAGTTTTCTAATTTTATGTACTAGTATACATGTCCATGCGCTGCGAAAATAATTTAGAATGTAATAATTTATAATTAAATATAACTAATCAAATAAATAAGGCAACTAATTATATATTTAATTTATTATACTATCAATATAATTAATACAAATCATTAACTTGTAGTAGTAGCAGTATTGATAAAATAAAAGATTATCAACAAAGTTTTTCATTGATTATAGAATTCCGTAGGAAAGGATCGAGAATATGAAATTGTTTTATCTAAAACTATTTTTTCCATTCATATGTGTGTAGGAACTTTTAAACTAATAATAATTAAAAATTAGATTAAAATATATGAAAATAATACGATATTGATTTTTTTTTTACGCATAATTTTTATTAGATTTTTAATAGATAATAAATTAATTCTATATAACACATAAGTAATAACAATATGTTTTGTGTTTCAAGCATGCATTTATAATATAATATTTTACACAATTAAAATAAAACTTCAATGAACTAAAGTATAAAATATTGAGAACTTCTTCAATTATATATCAATTAAAATGAAAATAAATTGTCAAATTATGTTTACAATAAACATTATACTTGGATTATTATTATCATTATTATTGTTGTTGTTGTTGTTATTTATATTTTTTTTACATGAAAGGTTATATCTTTTAAAAAGTATTTATTTTAAAATGCAAAAATAAATCATAAAACTTAAAACATTAAATAATATTTAGATGATAAATTTTAAAAGAAACTTCCGTACTTGTGGTTTTTAAAATAAATAATTAATTTAAAAGTTCTTCAATTTGTTTAGACATGGGAGTATAACGGAAAGTTTTAAAACTCCTTATTTAGTTGGGTATTTTTTAATTCAAAACAAAGATAAAAATCATATTTTTTCCATACGTGGTTTATATTAAAATAAATAATTTTAATTAAAAAGTTCTACAATTTGTTAGAAGTGGGAGTGTAATGGAAAGTTTTAAAACTTCCTATTTAGTTGGATAACCATTACTATTTTTTTCAAAGCAAATATTTAAAGGACATATTTAGTTGTCTTCTTTTTTTATAAAAAAAATACATTATTTTTAGTATTATTATATTATATTATATTATTATTAATTTAATTTTAAACATAAATTTTTTATTGTTATCATTATTATTATTATTATTACTATTAAGAGTCCCCCCCCTCTCTCCCCCCCCCCCCAAACCAAAGACATACACATATATATTGAGTAAATGTGCAATTGAGTTTTATTACTCGATTAATATTTGGTCAGATATCTCAACTTCTAGCACTACATTTACCTAACATGGTGGTAAATTGTCTATAAACCTATTCAAGTACAACTAGCTGAGATCAAAATATAGAATTATTAATATTAAAAAGAGCAGTCTGGTGTACAATTAATTTCACGTTTACGCCAAATTGGAAAAAGGATTGCAGCACCTCAAGATGGGGTATTTTGTAGTCCATCTCCCTTCATACAAGCATTAATGATTAATTATATCAACTCAACATCAAACACAGTTTGAAAAATTACAGGTAGAACGCAATATATATACCTTATAAAAAAATATTAAATTTTGCAAGTTTTTTTTATTGCCAAAAGAATTTCTTATATTATTGGTTGACCCTTCAACATTCATAAATTTGAGACAATCAAGTATTGAAGCAAAACTAGTTTAATTAAAGGATGAACACTAGTAAGTTAGTATCAAGTTGATCACTTCGGAAGGATTTCAACAACTCCCAAGAAAAATTAAAAAGAAACTTTAAACAAGCCTTATTAAACCTCCATAATATTGATACATAATAAAAATGTAATTATTAGATATGGTTGATTCACATGATGAATCTAGCAACAGAGAGACATGTTAGATCTACCAGGTTTAAAACAAACATACCTCCTTAATTAAAAGGAGGTGCCAACACACTTCAATGATAAATTATTTAACAAAGGAGTTACCAAAAGGTGGACCCCACATTCAAAAATCATGTCACTCAAGTCAAGGGTGCAAACAATAATAAACAACAAGTTGCAAGGCCACTTTATGATGAAAATTCAATTTAAGAAAGTTCCAACATATGTTAACAATTAGACAAGTAGTAACCTAGTCTACTGTTATCATTCAAGATCGTTAAGTCAATTATCACCTAAGTGGAAAGTTTCTATGAAGGTAAATTTCACAATGCAACTTGGTCAGTATACGATTGTATGCTTTACTATCCCTTACCTTTGATCCCAAATTAGTCATCCCTATGTTAGTTCAATTTACTCCCTCCGTCCGGTATTGTTTGTCATGGTTTTTCTATTTTTAGAGTCAAACTATAAACACTTTGACTAACATTTTAAGATGCATTTTTTCATCATATTAATATGCAAAAAATTGTAATTCATAATACTTTTCATATAATTTTAGAATATCTAAATTTTTTGTTTAAAATATGGAATTAAGGTGATCTAATTTATCTTTGAAAATTAGTCAAATTGACTTTCGATAAGCGCAACATGACAAACATTTCCTGACGGAGGGAGTATTAGACGAGGGTTGATAGCCTCAAATATTCGTTGTACAATCCCGTTACCCATTCATTACTCCCTTTGTCAGGCAATGATAGATGACTTATTTAACCAATTTCAAGGAGCGAGTTACTTTTCGGAGATTGACCTTCGGTAGGGTGATCACCAATCGAGGGTGAAAGAAGGTGAAATTCTGAAGACGATTTTTTCATACTAAGTATGGTCATTATGAGTTTTTGGTAATGTCATTTGGTTTGACTAATGTCCGGTGACATTTATATATTTGATGAATAGGATGTTCAAACAATACTTTGACATGTTTGTGATTGTATTCATTGATGATATACTGATTTATTCAAGAAGGCTAAGTTCATATGATCCGAAGCATGTGAAAAGAGTTTTTTCGGAATAAAGGATCGACATAATTTTTCTACGGTGTTGACTTTACCGGAAGGGAACAATGGTTTTGTTGTTTATTGTAATGCCTTGAGAATTAGGCTAGGATGTGAACTTATGCACAATGAGAAATTTATTTGCAATGCTTTAAGGCAACTTAAGATTCATGAGAAGAATTATCCTACCCATGACCTCGAAATAGCGGTTGTTGTAATTGCTATTAAGATCTAGAGACATTACTAGGTTTTTCTGTAGATGTTTTTTTTACCAACCACAAGAGTTTGTGATATGTTTTTAATCATAAATATTTTAATCTTCGCCAAAGGAGATGACTTGAGTTATTGAAAACTATGACATGAGTGTTTTCTATCACCCCAGTAATGTGAATGTAGTGGCAGATGTTCTTAGTCAATTGTCGATAGGTAGTGTTGCTCGCATAGAGGACGATAAGAAAGAGTTAGTTCGAGATATTCATAGATTGACCCGATGGGGTGTTCAGTTAGTTGATTCTACCAATGGTCGTATTGTAGTTCATAGTGGTTCAAAATCGTCTTTTCTAGATGATATGACGACCAAGCAAGGTCTTAATCCAACTTTGGTTAAGTTGATGGAAGCGGTGCTTAAAATGTCCACAGAGGGTGTAACACCCCATGTTTGAAAGATCTAAAATTCGAAAAAACCATTTTTGGAAGAATGAAAATCTAAAATTTGGCAATTTATGTTAAGTATGAGTTTTAGGTCGAATTCAAACGACTATAACTCCTAGTACATGATGTGTTAGGTGGAAAATAAGATATTTAAATTCTCTTTTCAATACCACCACTTTTTCTAATTTTCGAGCTCGTATGAGGGATATATTCCCGTTTGAATTCAGGTTGTTCGTATAAGAATAGTCACTCAAATTTAAGAGGGGTATTTTTGTCTTTTATTACCCAATTAATTTGTTTCATGTTTAGTACTTAGTTAGGGGTACAAAGTGATTTTTTTAGTTTACACCATCATAATTACACTAGGGATTTGAGAGAAGATAAAAGAGGATAAAAGTCAAGGCATTCTTGGAGATTCTTTACGGAACCGAAGTTGTTTCGCCGATGGTTGATCTCTAAAGTGGTATGTGAGTTCACATAGAATTGATTCCGTTCACCCACACGCCAATCATTTTAATTTCAGCATTAAATTTGTTCTAGAAAGTTGAAGGTTGATGTCTTGAATTTTGTTTTTGAAATTGACTTTTGTTCTTAAAATTGGGATGAGATTGATGAGTTCTTGAGAAACTCATGTAAATTTTAGAGTTATGTTTGATTAAATTCTTGCGTACATGCATTGAGTATCTGAATCTAAAAATAAATTGAGAAAAAGAATCAGATTTAGTCGGATTAAGAATATAAAACAAGAAAAAAAATTAGCCGGATCGAACTAGGGGAGCAATGGAGCGGCACGCCATTAATGCGCCAGCAGGGTAGGCGTGGCGCACCAGCAGTGCGCTAAGATTCAACCTCTAAACTTTAGGAGTTATCTTCCTGAGCCAGCAGTATGTCAGGGACATCTACCCTACCTTTATTCGTCGTTTAGCTCGTCTAAGTCCTTCTAAATTACATTAACACTTCCTACCGATTCTAACTACTCTAAATGAATTCTAAACATCTAGAAGTCATACGTAAACATGAATCATAACCTTGAATCTATAAATTCAAATTCAACGTATAACTAAGAGTCAATTCTTGAGAGTTCTTTGAGACATTATTAAGAGTAAAAGTGAAGTTCATCTTATTTAAAATGTAATATGGGACTAAGTATTCCCAAAGAGTAAATGTTTTCACATTTAAGATGAGATGAAACATCAATTTTCAAATGAGTTTTCATGAGTAATTTTGAGTTTCATCTCTTTTAAAAGATAAGCTTTTTGAGTAATAACCTCAAAACAAGAGAAAGAATTATATTCTTAAACATATGATCTGAGTATATTTTAGGAGTAGTATTGATCACCGATATGGGGACTAATTCATATAACTCAAATCTTCATACACCATATAGCCATCATGGATAGAAGGGCTATACTTTTTAGATGATTCCTTAATGAATTTTAGCATGGATTAATGGATCCCCTTAGTTGAGGCATTCTATACCCCCATACCTTATAGGACTGTTATGGAAGCATAAGCGAGACATTGTATCATCACATAGCTTATAGTGATGGTTGTTAGTTTGAGAATCTCCCAAACAGAGTTTATTTTGGTATTCTTATATACGATTGAGATATTATTGTATTTTTCAATGCTTTGAGATGTTATCTACTGTTTTAAATACTTTATATAAATTGTATCTTTATGGTCGTTTATTTTTGCATTGAGTTGAGTATCCATAAGTTGAGTAAAGTTGAGGTACATGTTTCTTTCATATTTCAGTTCAAGCGTACATATTGTTTAAAATTTCCCCTTGCATGCTTGTACATTCAATATACTGACGCCATTTGGTCTGCATCATTTTATGATACTGATCTAGGTAACCAGGATCAACAACCAGCTCTTCATTGATCAGCCGAGCGCTCATAGTCATTTGGTGAGCCTCCTTGCTTCCCTGAGGATCCCTTTTTCATGTTTTACCATTTACAATTCTTAGGATGATCGGGGTATTTGTCCTTAAGTCCCTCATAGTTTTAGAAACTTCATAGATGGATGATTATAAGTAATTAGTCTTTTTGTTTTTTAGTTGTTTTCTAAAACATTCGAAGTTTATTTTGTGAGAATTGAGTAAAGTTGCATTTGATTTATTTTATGTTGAGTAAGTCTTCTATCGAGAGTCTAGACATGCCAAGCGTTTGATTGGGGATAACAATGATTCTCGAGTGTCAGTACCGCCTAGGGTGTAGTCTTGGTGCATGAAAAACATGGTATTACAACATATAGTTTAAGACTCTTAGAGAGTCTATTAAGTCGTGTCTTTAGAGATCTGGTTATCGATGTGAAGCGTATCACATCTATGAAAGGCTGCAACATTTAGGAACTATCTCACTTCTTTCAACCTCGTTTCATGTGATAAAGTTTATATCCATAAAAGTTTCTTCATAAATCATGCTTGCGCATCTTTCAGATCATGCCTCCATGAAGAATTGTCCTAGGTCCACCTACTAGGAGGAATGTTGAGAAACAAGGGGTATAGAACACACCAGAAGTGTTACCCCAATGAGAGGTCACTAATGCTGAATTTCGGGAAGCTATCCGAATGTCAAATTAAGTTGTGACCAACCAAGTTGGGCAACCAAAAGGGGTTTGACGAGATGTAGCTGATACCTTTAGAAACTGCGAGTTCTTAAGGATGAATCCTCTAAGATTCACTGGTTCAAGTGTCACTAAGGATCCACAAACTTTGTTGATGAGCTTTAGACGGTTTTTTAGATTAAGCATATTATCGATGCTAAGAGAGTTGGAGTAGGTGCATACCAAGTGAAGGGTGTCGCTAAGTTTGGCTTGATCAATTAAAGACGGTAGAGCTGAGGGTGCACTGATTGTGAGCTGGGCTATGTTTGAGGAATCTTTATTGGGGAGTTTATTTCCCTGAGAATTGAGAGAAGGAATGTTATCAAAATTCCTTACTCTTAAGAGGAATCTATGAGTTTAAATGAGTATAGTCTTAAGTCCACCCAATTTTCCTACTATGCTCTGGATATGGTTGTTGATATAAGGAGTATGATCAGTCTGTTCGTTTTTGGGTTGTATCGTCTATCAAGAAAAGAGGACAAGGCAGCTATGTTGATAGGAGATATGTACATAGCAAGGTTGATGATTAATGTTCAGCGGGTTGAGGAGGATAAGCTGAGGGATATAGAAGAGTTTAAAAACAGGAAGGTTGAGACATCAGGAAATAAATCCGGACAGCAGAAGAGTAATGCCAACTAGTCATCATTCCAATAAAGCAAACAGGACCTTCTCCATCATCTGCTAGTGCACCTTCACCGAGAAATAGAGGTGAGTTCAATAATCAAAATTTACAAAATTTCAAAGCTAGACATGCATAGTCTCAAGGTAGTGTTGCACAAAGGGTAATTGGGATCCTATATGCTAAGCGTGGTAGGAACCACCTAGGAACGTGTCGTGATAACTCCACTATATGCTTTAAATATGGTCAAGAGGGTCATTTTGATGAAAGTGTTCCCTAAGGACATACAAGATAGTGGAAATAGATCCAATAGAGCCTAATCTTCTTTAGTTGCTCCACCAGACACCTAGAGGAGCTACATTGGGGAGTGGTTGAGGAGAAAACCGTCTATATGCTATCACTAATCGCCAAGAGCAAGAGAATTTGCCAGATGTTGTTACTGGTATGATCAAAGTCTTTAATTTTGATGCTAGATCTAGGAGCGAGTCTATCTTTTGTGACTCCATACATTGCCATGAATTTAGAGAGTCTTCATGAGCAACTTCTTGATCCCGCAAGTGTTTCTACACTTGTTGGTGAGTCTATCTAGGTGAGACAGTCTATCATGATTGTACCATTTCTGTCAATCATAAGAACACCATGGCTGACTTAGTAGAGTTACACATGGTAGATTTTGAGTTATCCTAGGTATGAATGGCTTCATGCCTGTTATGCCTCAATCAATTATACAACTCAAGATGTCAAGTTCCAGTTTCTAATGTGTCCGTTATTGAGTGGATGCGTAGTTTCCACGAATATTGCACGAGCATTGGTTAAACAAAATGGTATAATTAGGAACTTATAATAACCATAGCGGATCTCGAAAGTTGTCTTAGAGATATCAATTTCTCTTACTCTTAACTAATGGTAGCCAGATTTAAGGTCTATCTTAGAAAAAACAAGTGGAACCTTGAAGTTGATAGAAGAGATCATTAATTCTAGGAAGAGGATACTTATTTTTAATAGTAACCTTGTTCAGTTGACGGTAATCTATACACATTCTAAGAGAACCATCTTTCTTGATCACAAATAAGACCAGAGTGACCCAAGGTGTACTTGGTTGACAAAACATTTCTAAAAAAATCTTTCAACTGCTATTTTAACTCTTTCAACTCAGTTGGAGCCATTATATATGGCAGAATAAAGATAAGATGAGTATCAGGGTGAATATCTAACCGAAGTCTATTTCTATCTCAAGAGGGACCGTGGGAAGATCATTTCGAAAGACCTCTAGAAACTCACTAACAACTAAAACTGACTGAATATGATGTGTCTCAATACTAGAGTCATTAACTCAAACTAAGTGATAAACACAAGCCTTGGAAACTAACTTTCTCACTTTAAGGTACAAAATAAAATGACCCTTATGCAGTGCTTTATCAACAGAGTATTCAAATCTTATTTACATATGTTTGTTATCGTATTCATTGATGACAATTGAATCTATTCGAGGAATAAGGAAGACCATACTAGTCATCTCAAAATAGTTCTCGAAACTCTCAAGGATAAGGAGTTACGTGTTAAGTTTTCTAAGTGTTTGTTTTGGCTTGATTCTATGGCATCCATAGGCCATATTGTTTCCAGTGATAGAATTCTAGTTGAAGAGATAGAGGCAGTGCAAACCTACGTCTCCAATTAATATTAAGAGTTTATTGGGATTGACTTTTTATTACAGATGGTTCATCGAAGGGTTACTCATCACCTTTAACTAGTTAATTCAGAAAATAGTTTAGTTTCAATGGTCATAAACTTGTGAGAAAATATTTTCGAAATTCAAAAAACAGTTGACTACTGCCCAATATTGACCTTACCAGAGGGTATGCAAGGTTTTGTAGTATATTGTGATGCATCCAACATTGGATTGGGTAATGTATGACAAATTTATAGTTTATGCCTCTAGACAACTTAATATTCACGAGAAAAAATATCCAAACCATGATCTAGAAATTGGTTGTTGTAGTATTCACCTTGAAAAATATGGGGTCACTATCTTTATGATGTTCATGTAGATGTGTTCACCGATCACAAGAGTCTTCAGTATGTGTTTAGTCAGAAAGAGCTTAATATCAGAGGGAGAAGGTGATTAGAGTTACTCAATGAGTATTATTTATCACCTAGGTAAGATAAATGTTATTGAGGATGCCTTGAGCAAATTGTCTACGGGTAGTACCACGCATTTTGAGGAAAAAAAGAAAGATTTAGCTAAAGATGTGCACAGACTTGCGTGATTAGGAGTGCACTTTATGGATTCCAATGAAAAAGGAAGAGTGGTGATGAATGGGGCTGAATCATTATTAGTGTCTGGAGTTAAAGAGAAACAAGATCAAGATCCTGTTTTTCTTGAATTGAAAAGGAAAACGTTAATTAGCAAAAAGTGATGCATTTTGACAATGGGGGATGGTGTATTGAGGTATCAAGGTAGATTATTTACCAAAGGTGGATGAACTCCAAGAGATGATCATCGAGAAAGCTCATAGCTTTAGATATTCTATCCATCCAGGTTCCACAAAGATGTATCATTATTTGAGAGAGGTTTATTAGTTGAGTCGTACGGAGAGAGGAATTGCAGAGCTTGTTGCTAAGTGTCCTAATTGCCTATAAGTGAAGGTAGAGCACTAGAGGCCCAGTGGTATGACTCAACATATAGAGATCCCAGAATGGAAATAAGATATGATCAATATGGACGTTATTATTGGTTTGTAGCGGTCTCGCAAGCAACATGTTTCCATTTGGGTAATTGTAGATTAAATGACTAAATCAGCCCAATTTTTGCCGGTAAAGACTACCCGTTCAGCAAAGGATAATGGCAGGATATATCTTCAAGAGGTAGTTAGAATTCATGGAGTTCCAGTGTTGATTATTTTGGGTAGAGGTGCGCAATTTACTGCATAATTTTTGAAGTCGTTCTAGAAAGGTTTGGGTTCAAAAGTGAATTTGAATACTGCTTTTCATCCTCAGACTGCTAGTCAAGCAGAGCACACTTTTCAGACTTTAAAATATATGTTGAGGGCATGTGTGATTACTTTCAAGTATAATTGTGATGATCACCTACCTCTCATTGAGTTTGCGTATAACAGTGGTTACCACTACAGCATCCAAAAGGCTCTGTACGAGATTATATATGAGAGAAGATGCAGATCTCCTATGGGATAGTTTGAGATTGATGAGCTAGGTTTAAAGGACCATACTTAGTGCATCAATCTATAGAATAAGTAAAGGTTATTCAAGAGAGATTGAAAACAACCTAAAGTCGTTAGAAATCCTATAGAGGTGTAATGAGAAGAGACTTAGAGTTTGAGGTAGATGATTGGGTTTATTTGAAGGTTTCACCCATAAAGGGTGTTACTAGATTTGTAAAGGAGGAGAATTTTAATCCTCGATATATTGGTTCTTATAGAATATCCAAAAGGATTGGTAATTTGGCTTATGAGTTTGAGCTACTGCAAGAGTTAGCAGCGGTCCATCTAGTATTTCACATTTCTATGTTGAAGAAGTATATAGGTAATCCTTCACTTATGATACTTATTAAAGATATTGGTATTAAGGATAGCTTATTTTATGAGAAGATCCATGTGCATATTCTAGATCAATAGGTTTGCAAGTTGAGAACCAAGGAAGTAGAATCAATAAATGTTGTATGGAGAAATCAGTTTGTCGAAGTAGCTATTTAGGAATCTGAGGGGGACATGAAGAATAGATACCCAGCCACATCTATTTGAGTCTCGAGAAATTCCAAATTGAGGTACTAATCCTTTCCTTGGAGTTCGTTTTAAATTGGCTTGTAGTATTTATATTTTGCTTGTTGGCTGTTTAAGATGAATGTTAGATATTACACCCTTAGCCTACTTAGAGTAATCTTATTAGAGGACAAATGATCCCAAGGGGGAGATACTGTAATACCCCTCTATTTGAACGAGCTAAAATTAGAAAGAATTATTTTTGGAAAAATTGAAAATCTGAAATTTGGCAAGTTATGTTAAAAATGAGTTTTTCGTCAATCTCAAACAACCATAAATCCTAGTACAAGATGATCTAGGTGGGATACTAGGTATGAAATGAAAGGTCTTTGAATTATGTTTTTCAATGCCTCTGAGTTTCTTAAATTCTTAGCTCGTATGAGGGAGATATGCCCGTTTGAAGTTAGGCTATCAGGATAAGTAAAGTCACCCAAATTTAAGAGGGGTATTTTGGTCTTTTCATTAACGATTTAATTATTACGTTTTTAGTAATTAATTAGGGGTCTAAAATGTTTTTTTTTCAGTTTACACCATTATAATTACGCTAGAGCTTTGAAAAAAGAGAAAAGAGGAGGAAAATGGAGAAAAGTCAAGGCGTTCTTCGAGATTACTTGCGGAATCTAAGTCGTTTTGCCAAGGGTAGATCCCTAATGAGGTATGTGAATTTACACATTATTGAGTTCGTTCACCTACACGCCAATCATGTTAATTTCAACATTAAATGCATTCTAGAAAGTTGAAGGTTGTTGTTCTTAAATTGTGTTCTTGAAATTGATTTTTTTTTCTTGGGATTAGGATGAGATTGATGAGTTCTTGGGGAAATCATGTCAATTTTAGAGTTGCGCTTGATTAGATTTTGCGTACATGTATTGAGTATCTAAATCTAAAAACAAATTGAGAAAAATAATCGAATTTAGATTAAAAAAAACAAGAACAAAATTCCGTCGTATTGAACAGGGGAGGGAGAGCGCGACGCGCCACTGATGCACAAGAAGTGTGCCAAGATTGAGCTTCTGAACTTAGGAGCTGGCGACCGACGCTAGCAGTGCTTTCGGTACATCTGCCTTTACCCCTTTTTCGTCGTTTAGCCCATCTAAGTTCTTTTAAAGTGTACTAACACTTCCTATTGATTAGCTACTCTATATGACTTCTAAACATCTAGAAATCATCCATAAATATGAATCATATCCTTGAAACTATAAATTCAAATTCAAGGAAACAATAAGAGTCAAGTCTTGAGAGTTCTTCTAGTCATTTTTAAGAAGTCTTTCTACAATCTTTTAAACTTGTTTTAAGACTTGAGCGTTGAGTTGAGAAAGAATAATAGTGAATTTCATCTTCTTTAAAATGTAAAATGTGGGCTAAGTATTCCAAATGAGTAAATTTTTTCACATTTAAGATGATAGGAAACATCCCGAATGAGTTTTAATCAGTAGTTTTGAGTTCCATCTTTTTTAAGAGATAGAATTTTGGAGTAATAACCTCAAAACAAAGAGAAAGATATGTTTTTAAACATATAACCTGAGTATATTTTCGTAGTAGTATTGAGCACCGATATGTGGATGAGTTCATAGTAACTCAAGTATTCATAAATCATGTAGTACTCGTGGGTAGACAGGGTCATACTTGTTAGATGACTCCTTAATGTTTTTAGTACAGACTAGTGGATCCACTTAGTTGAAGCGTTTGAATTCCTAACTTCATAGGACAGTTCTAACAACATAGGTGAGACGTTGTATCATCGCAAAACATGAATTGGCTAATGAATTGGCACGATGTATCCATCTTTCCGTGTATCCTTGTTGAAGAAATGTGTTGGTAGTATTTTAAAAAATGCAATTGGGGGGAGTCCCAGGGCAAAATACAACAAAAACGTACTTGGGCGCAGTGTAGAGGTGTAGTTCTCGCGGGCGTACCTTTTTTTGACGAGGCGTACATTTAAGCGCAATACATGTATTTGTGCAAAAACTTGCGCTTAATTAATGGATCTTAGTAAAATTAGGGATATTTTAGAGAATTTTCACAATATTTCACTTCCTTATATGCTTATATTCTACATATTTTCTATTTTTTCATTGACGGTTCATATTTATAGGGACAATTTTCAAATCAAAATACCCTAACTTTAACTCTTATTCATAGCATAAGATCTTACACCCACCATCCTAAAAAGGTATGACTTCTTCTTTTGCTTTAACTATGTAGTTCTATTACTTATTATTCTATTTCTATTTCTAATCTTTTCATTAATATAAATAGTGAACTTGTGATCTGCGAATCAAAAATGTTGTGAGTTATAACTTTTGGATTCATCTAAACATCATTGTGATTTTTTAAAAAAAATTTATTATCATTTTTAATGATCTATAATAGTAATTTTGTATTTTCTTATGAACAAGTAAATTTATTTTGTTATAAAATGAACGATGTTATGAAATTTGGAGCTCAAGATGAATCATAATGAAATGTTATCAACATTCAAGTTTAAAGTTCAAGAATGTCCTCCTTTTTTTTGTAGATGTTATTTAATAATTTTTTCCGGCCTTATGGCTTGTACTATAATTTATATGTCTCTGTAATCCAAAAAACTAAACTCTAAAGCATCACAATGGATGATGACGTCTCTATTAATGAGAGCAAAAATTATTTCGCATGGAAATATATAATCGTGACTCCGAATGAGTACTACTTAAATGTAGATACCGTGAACATACTTGTAGCGGCACAATTAATAGGATTTAGCATCATTGAGCAGGCACTCATAAAGGAATAAATTCTTTTCTTAAGGTTCCAAATGATGTAGTGAAAGAATGCAAGAAATCATTATTGAAGGTTCAAACTGTGAAAACTAAGCGAAGTGCTACTTTATAATAAATGCAAAGTGTTGCAACTGGAAGTAGTAACATAGGAAACGAATCACGTTCCTATCAAATTACTGAAAATCTACCTCCAAACGCTAGATGTCCGATAGATAAGTTTTTGAATACTCAATCAAGGCAAGTTACTTTAAAGTCCAAAATGGTAAAAAAGAATAAAGAAAAGAAGTTTGTCAGCGAATTGGTAGTTTCTTCTTCTCAAATGTTATTCATTTAATATTTCAAATGATCCATACTATTTGCCTATGTTTGAAGGAGTTGTTAATTATGGCTCTAGTTTTTGCCTCCTTCAATGCGTGAGTTGAGAACTTGGATACTATAAGATGAGGTTACAAATATTATCAAGATGTTAAATGAACATAAGAATTTTGGAAGAAGTATCATTGATATATTATGTCTGACTGGTACTTTCTTTTTAAGATCGATTGATGGTTCTGATTCTATTAAAAAATGGTGATATGCTTGCATTAAATTTAAATAATGTCATAGAAGAAGTGGAGAAGAGAATGTTGTGTAGATAATAACCAATAATGGTCCTAATTTTGTGAATGCTGGAAAAAGAATAATGGAAACTAAATCTCATGTTTACTGGACAACATGTGCTACACATTGTATTGATCTCTTCTTATAAGACGTAGAATAGTTTAAAATTCATCAAGACACACTTACAAAAGCAGAAGCAGTGGTGAGATTTATTTATGGACATACTTGGATGTTTGATTTAATGAGATCATTTAGCGATAATCATGAACTTCTTCATCTTGTTGTTATTATCTTTGCTACGACTTATCTCACACTTCAAAGCATCCAAAGCAAAAATGATGACTTATATCTATGTTTTCTTCCAACGTAAAGTAAGACCTTTTTTTTTTTTAAAAAAAAAAGACACTTCAACTTTGTGGGGGTCCTAGTACCCTTAAACAATTTTAAAGTGTTGCAAATATATCATTTTTCAGCCACCCTCAATTGCAAAAAAAGATGTTCAATCACACACCATTTATTATCTGTCACGTGTTGAATTTCTTTTTTTATCCTTATTTCATTATTATTTTATTAAATTCTTTTTCTTCTTCTTTAACTTCTCTTTATCTTTCTTTTTCTTTTTCTTTCTTCATTACCCTCATTTGCTCTTCAGCCCTTCTAGTTTCCTAGAAATCCTCGACGTAACTGCCAGCTTCGTCAATTCTTAAGAATAGTTTTTATCACGTTTCTACCGTCATACCACGATATCATCAATTTTTTGTTAAATCAAAAAAAATAATAACTAAAAAATTATAAAATTGAAAATTAATATTCACCGCCAATCTATGATCTCCTTTTCAAAATTACAATAATTGTGCAGTGGAACTCTGTTGCGATGAAGGTAAGAGAATTCAATAATACTTTCAAATCAGTGAAATTTCTTTATTTACATGCTAAAGAACAACATAACAATATATTTATGTTTAAAAAAGAAATTTTTTATCAAGGAGACTTATAATTGTTATTATTTTGAAAATAATAAGGGACAAAAGAAGAAAAGAGAACAAAGAGAAGCAAGAAAACAAGGAAAATATGAGTGAAGTAAATGGGTCTTCTAAGTTGAGGAAGATATAGAAGAGATAGTTGGTTCTTTAAAAATTTGAGAAACAAGATAATAAAAATAAAGAATTGAGAAAGTACATTAAAATAAATAAAATATAAGAAAAAATTAATATTTCTAATTAAATAATTGCTTAAATATATATTATTTACTTTTTGTCCAGCTCACTCTCTATCAAAGGTGAAATACACTCTACATACCACATAGATACGTATGTTGGGATATATATTATTAACCATCTTTTAAGATATAATATTTATTATAGAATAAATATAGTCTCAGTTTTAATAGATCATATATTCATTGATGATGTTTATTTACTTATATAGTAGATAATTTAGTGAATAGAATTTTAGCTTATACACAAAAAAATCATCAGTTCTTATAAGTATAAAGTTTTTTATTCACAATCTAGGATGGAAACTTGACATGCCATCAGTACGATTGTAGCACAAGATTATATGTAATTTACCTTGATTATGAAAATAGAATAGTTCCTACTTCTTGTGCCAGTGCATTTTTGTATGTATTGAATGAGACCGAATAGAGATAGTTGTTTTAGGCTGACTAACAAAAAAATATTTTCTAAACTATTAAATGTACTTATATTCTTAATCTTGATATAACTATTATGATCTGTATATATTAATCATAGTTTTGATTTATTAAAAGATTAAATTCTGAGATGGACAATATGCTTGGTAAGTTGTATGATAATAATACGTATTGGTGAAATAATGTTATAGAGATTGATTGATATGCATTTTTGAGAAATTTATAAGTTCTAATCTTGTCAAACCTTGCAAGTGAATTTATGAATTCGACACATGAAATAAATTAAGCAGTCTCTAAAGAAAATTAATCATTAAATTGAATTCACCAATAATTTAATTTATTGATTAGTATCTGTAATCTTAACATGGGATATTACATAAGTGTTTAATGGGGAATTTCAAAATATAAATAGAGAAGTGCAATTATGAATTTCTAGTGGAATGATTTGTAATTTATTATGGTAAGAATAATTCAAATTAATTATTTGGAATTATTTTCATAATAGAAAGCCTCAATAATTAATTATGTGGTCCCTATACTGATCATATTTAATGTAACAACCCAAAAAATTGGATATGCTGAGTAATGCCTAATGTGTCTAGAATTCCTATGATTAGACCGGGTTCACACGGGTTGATGCATGTAGAACCAGACCTCTGAACCCTCACAACAGCCAAGACAACTAACTTTGGGAGTTAGTTGAACTAGGAAAGGTTGGGTCCATCCATGTAGGGCTCCTGTATATGAAGATTTACCCGGATGAGTCTTTACATGACTTAAAAAAGGGAAATCTTAAGTTTGGAGGGCCTAGGGATAAAATGGTCTTTTTCTAGACTAAGTTTAGTTATCGTAATTATCCTAAAATATATAATTAATTATTTAATTAATAATGTGGAGGGGTATTTTGGGGAGAGAGGGCCGAAAATTGACTCTTAGAGTGAAGTCTTGCTCCACCCAGGTTCGAACCTAGGTGGAAGCAATGAATTAATTTTTTTTAAATTTAAGTTGGTAAATTAATGTAGTTAATTAATATTTATTAATTATTAGCTTATTAAAAATAAAAGGGAAATCAGATTTTTTATCATTTAATAAAAATCTTATTTGACTAAGTCCTAAACTAGACTCCTAAGCCTAATAAAACTCTCACCCTCTCTCACGTCTATCTCCTCACCATTCACGATCATTCTCTATTCTCCCATTCACATTTGTCTCTTCCAAATAACATTCAAGAACAAAAAATTTACCAAGGTTCTTCACACTTGAAGAACTCACACAAATTATAAGTAAAACAAACGTTAATCAATAAAGTAGGCAAAGAGAAGGTTTTTCGTCGAGTGGGGTGTTGAACTTTTGGTGTTGGATGTGTGTTTGGAGAAGTTTTTTTGGGCAGCAAGTCAAGGTTTGAACATAAAAAATATATGGTTTATCTTCTCTCTTGGTCCCTTTCCCAAGAGACCTCTAAGGTTCAGTATATTCAATCCGAAAACTATAGTTGTTCCCCGTTGCATGTCCCTGTCACTAGCTACCAATGATTCGTAGGATGAATATGTTTGCTGGTAGATAGTAGGCGTGTGTTGTGTTTTCTTATGGATATGTTAATGTATGTGTGTTTGAAATTGTATGAAGGATCACCTATGTCTCCGAAACTATGTGTACGTGTGTGCAATGTGAACCATGACTATGTGCCTCGAGTTTAAGGCTGTAAAATGTAATGTTAGTTCTTTGTATTTTATGTACACATGTTTATGTAAATCGTTATGTTCATAATTGATGTAAAGATGCTGTTTTGAGTGCAATTCTTTATCGAATGAAATCTTGAAAATGCACCTAAAGAACTCACTAAAAACTACTTAAAACGTCTAAACATTTAATGTTAAAGAAGTGAGAAAATAGGCTGCAAAAATTTCCAGAATCTTGTTAATGAGTTTCGGCCAAGCTAAGGGAATTTTCATGCTACAAAAAAATGAATTAATATATGTGAGATCACTGGGGATAGGACTCGTGTCCTCCCCATGTTAAAAATCAATGAAATAAGATGAGAAAAAGGGAAAGTGACATGTGGTATTTGAAGCCATGACCTTGGTTGGAAAATGAATTATGAAAATAAGAAATGAGAGGAGTGGGATTCGAACCCACCACCTCTTAGTAAACTTAAAAAAATTAAAAGAAAAAAAAAGGGTGAGGCGCTTGGGAATCGAACCCATGACCTCTAGGTAGAACCAAGGGAAATTAAGGAGAAGAAATTAAAGTGGGATTGTGTGGGTTCGAAGTCACACCCCCTCGGCTAAAGGAGAGAAATTAAAAGAATTAAACACTAAAAGTAAATGAGGTTGTGGGGGTTTGATCCCACATCCTTTCAGTCCCATTGAGCGAAAAATGAAGAAAAAATTAAAAGAAATTAAAAGAAAATGAAGGCATTGGGGCTTGATATTGGGTCCCTAAGCCGTGTAGACCAAAATAAAATAAATGAAGAATGTAAGTGTTGTCCAAGGGATTCAAAAGCGGGTTCCCTTACCGAAATTCCGTATTGATATATAAGTCATATGTGAATTAAATATTCAGAATAATGCTGCCCACTTAGATCGAAATCGAGATCTTGGCATACATACAAGATGCATAAGTCTTATACCACATAATCTTAGGAATATATGAATCACTTAAACGAACTATGAACGAAGCCTCATGGCTTGTATGTATAGACCATAAGTCTAGCATACGTTTAAAAATAATTGAACCTAAGATGTATGTAATGAAATGATGTAACCTTAGAAGGATTAAGTAAGAGTGTAAAACACACTAAATAGCCAAGTGCATTGGCACATGATGAAATGAACAATGAAATGATGATACCCTAGAAGGGTTAAGTAAGAGTGTGAAACACACTAAATGGCCAAGTGCATAGGCATATGATAAAATGAACCTTCACGTAAAAAGGGGAGACTTATACTTACCAAATGTGCTAATTCTAAAGATTGTGGTGACAACATGATATGAGGCTAATGAAAAAGATGAGAGCAATATCAAATGAGCCTAAGTAAATGTTAGCAAAACGTACTCACCTATGAGAGTGTAAAGTTAATGAAGAGACCAGTATCTATGAACACTCTAATGAATGTATTGAGATTAACACACTTAATACTAATGATGAGATGAGAAATCATCTATTGAGCTATGATGTCCTTATACTAGAAATCGGCTTTCATGACGTATGAGTTGAATGTAATGGAACTTTATATTGAGCACCGATATACTAGCTATAAGCGATGATGCCTTCTTTCGGGAAGGGCGGAGGTTCACGTGACTCTCATGAGATAAGACTGTCCGGCATGCCAGATATGTGATATCTCCTAGTCTTTGAACCTATACTGTCAATATATGGATCTGGCGGGGTTCAATTCCCATGTATGCTATCATGTTTTGGGTCACTTTGGCCGGTGATTCCACCACTTTTTTATGTGGGGGAGACATTGGATTTCATGATGCTCACATGATCTATGTCGGTTAAAGTTAAAGTTCCCAATGGATGAATGAGGCCAGCCTCAAATAATGCACATAATGAAATGAATGATACCAAAGGTGTTATGATAGGATAATCAACAGGTGATCCAGACTCAAGTAATGACACTAGGTCATTCTTGATCATTGCACAGCGAACCTGATGAAAGTCTTAAACTACATCTTGGGTATAACTGGTGTTCACACTAGTCTATGAATGAAATGAAATCAAGTACGTATGAATGAATGAAGCAGACTATATGTTTGCTAACGAAGGCTCCCTAGTTGAGGTCTCATATGTTGAGCCCTCATTTTGGGAAGTCTTAATGTCAAGTCCATGATTCCAATGTCTCATGGCATATGAATGAGTGATATGAAAGATGTTATCTGTTATATGCAATATGTTATGTAATATGTGTAAGATGTTATATGCTGTGTGCAATATGATAAGTATGATGATGCATGTTACTCTCATGTCATAACTCTCCTAATCCAAATTTTTAAAGCTCACTAACTTTCCTAATCCCATTTTGGCAAGTCCACTGCCTTGACTTTCCATAATCAGGTTGTTAGGAAAGAGATGTTCTCATGCATGTCCTTGGTGTGTGCTTGCATATACCCATACTTAGTATAAGTGAGTACTAATCCCATACAATTCTACTATTTAGGTGCAAGCACATGTGGACGCTAGAGCTTACAGGTTGACGTTGCAGCTATCTGGACGTGGAGCTTTCATCCTGACTTCGTAGGCCCTCATGCTTTGGAGGATGTCTACCATTATTATCTAGCTTAGATGTAGGACATATCTAGTGGAACATGTTCCACTAGTGTTTCTTTCCACTTTTGTTTAGACTTTGTATTGGTGCCGTTTTGGCAAAAATACGTTTAGTAAAATTATGAACTGATTCTTTCATTTGATTATCTCTATATTAGATGATTGATTTGTGAACGCCTATGATGTTATGTTTAAAATGACTAGCATGAAATAAGAAAACAAAAATTTTAAATTTTCTGCTAAAATTAACCTAGATGAAGTAAGAATGACGTATGTAGGATTGTCTGCGACCTCTGAGAGGTCAACAACGCCGGTCTCGTCTGGGGTCTAGATTCCGATCGTGACATTTAACTAGAACTCAGAATCCTATTTCTAAAGGTAAAAGGGGAGATGAGCGCGAGTTTTCTTATATAAGAAAACTAACGTATAAATTTTAGGTAGAAGAAAAATAATGTGGATTTTGTTATCCTCTTTGGAGTTGAAAGAAATCTCTATAATTAGGAATTCTTCTTACCCTAGAAGATGATTAGTTCTCTATTCATACTTGCCCACCCAAGTATCAAGAGAGTTTGTATGTGACTTTGGATCACCGTAGAATACCATAGTTCTCTTGTAGATTCACTTGAAGATCTGTCTATCTTTGAGATTCGCTTGAAGGCATCTGCTCACGCTTCAAGAGGTAATTCTTGATTAAATTTCAGTATGTTTTTGTGTTTCAACATGATATATGTTTTAGCATAAACGATATTGGTTATCTATTATTCATATAAGTAGTAAAGATCCTAATATACTTTCGTCGTGCATTTATGTTTAGCAACAACATGATTGGACAATTAATTATTCTAAATAAGAATAAAGGGGTAATAGGACCCCTACAAAGTTCAATTGTCTTTTTAAAAATTAGATCTTACTTTGGTAGCTTAATTATGTATTCTCTATATATTCTCTTGGGCTAAAAAACATGAAGGGATTAAAACACGAGCTACAATTTTGTATGATCAAAATTTTTAGTCATATATTGCTTATTGTGTGAAATGTGTTTACTTCTTTCGTTAGTGTTTTGAGGGATGTAGATTCAGAGGAAAAATTATGTACGGACATTTGTATGATTTGATGAGTAAGGCTAAGGAAAAGATATCTATGAACTGTGGATATAATTAAAAAAATTACGGTCCCATTTGGAGAAGAATTGATGAAAGATGGACTCACCAACTCAATCATCCACTTCATGTTGCTGGATATTATTTGAGTCCTCAATTACGATTTGAGGAAAGTTTATCTATTAATTTAAAGTGAAAAAAAATTGTACATATTTGTGGAAAGAACGTTGGATTTTCGTTGAAACCCAATTTTGACCGACCTTTAACCATTTTTAGGATTATATTCGATTAAATACGTATTTTAAAATATACTTAAAGTTTTGAAGTTTTAGTCGATTTTTCTCAAAATTATATATTTTAGTATCGTTTACTTTATAAAATTTTGTAAATATTATTATATTTTAAGATTATTAATGAATTTCAAATACTTTAAAAAAATAAATGATTTTCAATTATACAAAAATATTTTAATATATGTAGTATTTTAATAAAATTATTTAAATTCTAGCCTATTCTATTATAATTTCTTTCAATTTTAGCCACTCCAATTAAATTATATTCCAATCGTAGCCACTCTTTCATTTCAATTCTAGTCAATTTTAATTACAATTTTAGTCATTCCGTATCTAACTCATCTAATTTCAAGACTTCATCTTTTGATCTCATCCGTCTATTAAATTAATTAAATTCTAGATCAAATCCTAACCCTCCATCTCTATCTAATCTAACGGTTGAGATCGTCTTTTTTCAATCTTTCTTTTAACACCAAAAGACCCAAAACCTAAAACTCCCTTCTTCCTCCCTCTCCTTGACCGGCAGTCGCCTCCCCCCTCTCTCCCCATTCTTTTCCGGCAGCCGCCTCCCCTCTCCCTCTCTCTCCCCAGCGACCCCTCTTCTTTTTTCCCCGGCCAGCCAGCAGTTGCTGGCCGCCTCTTTCTCCCTCTTTCTCTCCCCTTTCTTACCTTCTCTCCAATCGTCTCCCTCTTCCCCTCTCCCTCTCCATCATTTCTCTTCCTCCCCCGTTTCCCTTCTCTGTTTTCCCTCCCTTTTTCTTCACCTGCAGGGACAGCACGACGGGAACCACCAGCAGCAGCAGTGACGAGCCGCCAGCAGTAGCAGCCACTCCGGCCAGCAGCTGCGGCCAGCAGCCAGGCGAGGCATGGCAAGCAGCGACCAGGAGGCACCGCCTTCCTCTTACCTTATCCCTCTCGCCCCATCTCCTTTTCTCCTCCTTTCTTTTTCCGAGCAGTAGCAGCAAGAACCAGCCAGGCGAGGCAGCCGACAGAAGCAGCAAGTGAAAACTCGCTGCTCTCTTTCTCCTCAATGCAACTACTCCGACCAGTAGCTATGTCGAAACTCCGCAGCTCGAGAAAACAGAAGCCGCCGACGAAGGCAGCGACCAGCAGCCCAGCGCCACCTCGACTCCTTGTCTCTCCTCTCTTCTCTGGCAGCTAGACAGCACGATGAGTAGCAGCTACCGTCTGTTCTGAGAGCAGCAAGTCCCTCCCCTCCTTTCATTCACACATTGACATCTTTGAAAAGAACTCACATTCTCCAACTCATTCTTACTTTCTTACCACAAATGCTACATTATTCTTAAACTTTCTCATTCTCTCATTGCTCATACACACAATAATTCTCTCAACCCATCACTCGTTCTTATAATACAAGTTGATAATCTTTTTCGCATAATTGGTTAGTCCTCTTTATTAATTTCAATTTGATTTTTTTGCATAATTATAATATTTGTGTGTTGAGAAACGAAACAACAAGGAATCATCCAACTTAGTTTCATTATCCTTTTATGTTTGATAATATAACTATGGTTATTCTTTATCTCTTTTTGTTTGTTATTTACATATATATGAGAGCAATTTGCTACTATAAGTCTACTATATCACGATTATTGCCTCATCGTATATGTGTTACATTACCTCTTCTTCCAGGTTTTGAACTTAGAGTTCAAGATATTGAAGACTTGCCTAGAAGAAATTATGGACGAAGCCTCGTTCATTCTATTGTTATATATATATTTATTCGCTCTTTATTTTTACTTGTAATATTTGTACAACTCTTTAACTGTATATATAAAATAAAATATTTTGGGGGGATCACCTAAGGGAAGGGGATTTACATGCTACTTGTTTATTGTAATTTTTAGAGTGAGAAATCATGCCTATAGGTTTATTTTTTTTTAAATCTTTAACCACCTAGAATTCTTGTTTGTAGGTGTGGTAATCTAACCAATTTTCAACATGCTCGACTCTTTGTTTGTTAATAAGTTATAAAATAACTAGATTCTATTAATTTTTTAATATTAAAATCAAATCCTAATAATTTAGTAGGCTGTTAGATGTTTAAAAATGTTATAACTTTTTAGCATTGTCTTGTCACGTAAAAACCATGCCCAAGGATTAAAATGTTCATATCATTTAGATTTACAAAATCATGCATATATGTGTTACTCCATTTTTTTTTGAACACCTAGAAATCATGTTTGTAGGCTTGTAAATAAACTTTTAGCATATTCATAATAAAAATAAAATTTGTTGTGCATATTTGTGCCCCCCTAAAATTAGCTAATATTATTAATTAATAATCTTATTTGTCCTTTTGAAAATTTCCGCACTCATTATGCAATATGTTGTTTTCTTAAAATAATAATGATATTAAATTAGAATCATTTCATGCATTTAACAAATTACATGGCTTTTAAATATATTTCATAGTAAAATCTTTGCATTTAATAAATTTACTACGTTAATGTTCTACTAGTTTTTTCTTACTTACAAAATTTTGCAACATAATTTTCTTAAAAGTCATTATTGAATCTTCCTTTAAAACGTTGGATTGATTATGACATTGTTTATTTTTGAAAATAAATTATAAGCACTATCTCCTAACCTATCGTTAGTGGGAAAGTAAAAGGAACTACGAGGTCTAGTTCCAATTTTTAAATTAAATCGATGCGTCCCCGGAAGCACCACCTACCCATAAATTTCAAAAGGAATTATGTGTATTTATATGTAAATATTTATGTTCCTATATGCAAACTAAATCTTTTAAATCATTTTCGAAAATATAAACTATTATTATTTCTTTAAAACCGACCTCAAATCAAATTTATTTCTATGGTAGAGGAGCACGATCAACAATATCGTGGCATCACCCCTATAAAGAAACAAATATTTTTTTAAATAAATATTCTTATTCAAAACTTGCTCAATTTCTTAAAACTTTACTTTCGCACATATTAATTGCTTGATATTTTCCAATTTTGTTTTTTACATAGTGTCGTATGTTAAAATAAATAAAAATGAGCTTAATTGTTTATTTATTGCTATCACCTAGCCTTGCATGCTTAAATTAACTAAAAATAAAAATTTAATTACTTAATATTATGTCATCACTTAGCAAGCATATTAAACTAATAAATGAAGTGACCTTAATTTCTATTTGTAACCCCCACATAGATTGCATGAGACAAGGCCGGGACCCACATTTTTGGACCTCGAGGGATGCCTAACACCTTTCCTTCGAGGTAATTTGAACCTTTACCCCCGATCTCTGGCTCGTTGACCTTAGCTAGACTTAGTTAGGTTTGATAGGTGCCCTAACGCGCCTTAATTCGTTAGGTGGCGACTCCAAACTCAAAATCCCAAAAGAGTTGTTAGGTCGTGCACAAAATCCTTTTTCTGCGAAAATGGGACGCGACAATTATGAATAAAGATTTAAAGGGGATATTCAATTAGATTCATATGACTAGTTGAAATGAGAATCAGGATTTCAAATAGATATGAATTCAATAAAATTGAGATCTCATACTGATTGGTGGGTGCACTTTGTAGGTCAGACTCTAAAGTTAACTAAATTTGCAATTTGTGTCTTTCGTCTCACGTGCAGCTTCTCGGGTTGTGAAAGAAATTGGAGTACCTTAAAGTAGGTAAGAGTTAATTCTTTTATTGAACTTTTATTATTATCTTTTTTTCTTGTGATGACTTATTATAATTTTATTTCACAATTTGCTAGATCCATACCAAAAAGAGAAATAGAGTTGAGCATCATAGGCTAAATTCTCTTTTTTATGTAAGATACAACACCAGATTAAGAGAAAGAAACATCAAAAGAGAATTGCAAAAAAATGATCCAGTTCTTGTTGATGAAGTTGATTTTCATGATGAATGGATTACTGAGAAAGAAGATTCCCTGCTTCCTGAAGGCCCTTCTTGGCTTGACGAAGAGAATTCATTTGTTGTTGATATTGTTAGATCTGTGTCTCTTACATCATATGAGAATGATCTTTTACATGAATCAAACATTGGTAGTTTAAGAGATACAAGTGAAGCAGATCCCTCTGCAAAATGTCAAAAGACATTATGTAAGTTACAATGTTTAATTGTTTTTAAATTTTGTTATATGTTATTATTTATTATGTCAACTACTAAAAATATATTATATTTTTCTTCTCATTTGATTTACAACAAGAAACATCAGTGCGAGTTGAGGCTGATGACACTGATAAAGGATTAGTAGATTTGGAGATACACGATGACGACCTCATATTTGATAGTGATGAATAGATGTGGTACTTTTGATACTTTTTGTAAAAACATTCCTAATCATATACAATTGGAATTTTAATTACTCTAAAGCGAATATGTGAATAATAACTTTTTTGAAACTAAGATACATTTTTAGGATATTTGGGTGTTTGAGCTTTATTTTTTTGTTTATGAGCTAAATTTTTATTTATTATCTTGTTTATTAATATGAATATATTGTTGCAGGCAAGAGACATCAAGAAAATCAAGTCATATGGCTTCAAAGAGAAGTTGATAATGCAATCCTACTTATGTTTATGGAGGCTCTTGACAATGGAAATATAATTCAAAATTTTTATGTTATATTGTTGATAGTATTGTTATCTTTTTCTGCAAGATCTATACCATTTAGCTTTTAATGATGTACTTATTATTTCATGATGATATATTTTTTGTTGTACTAAATTATCTTCTGTAGTTTAATAGAAAATGTATTTTTTTCCTCTAATGTTTTGAAGTATTTTAAAGGCATTGTTTAGTTGGTTTAAAGTTTTCTTTCAAATAAGTTGCTTCTCATTGTTTAATTGTTAGACATAATTTCATGTTACAACATTGTTATTATGGTGTATCTCGTGTATTATGTCATATTTTTCTCTATATCTCGAGATTTACGTCTCGCCCCATAACAGATAAAACGCATCGCCCAATGCCTTCACCTTTCAAAACATTTTGAGTTGGTGATCCAGTAATCTATAGTCCCCTTAGAAGCTTTGAGAGCTAAGTAGAATCATTCTTATGAGGAAGTATCACTTGAGATGTTAGATTGGCAAGTCAAGAAGGTGAGAAATAAAGGAGTTACTTCCATGAAGGTTTTGTGGAGAAATCAGTTAGTTGAGGGTGTTACTTAGACCATCTCCAACCCAGCACCATTTTTTACCCCAAATCCTATATTTGGTGTAAAATTTGTTGTTTTGAGTTCAAACCCACACTAAATTTGGTGTATGAATAGTGTTTAGGTGGAACACTATTCATCATACCAAATAATTTTTTAAATGTTATAATATTATTTCACTATTCCAACTATTAATTAAACATTATATAAATTGTATGTTGTAATTAAATAACTTGTATATTTAATTATTTTATATGAAATATTTTTATAATATTAATTTTAGATATAAAATTTAGTTTTTTATATAAATTAATTTTTCAATATATGACTTTTTAAAAAAATTATAATTATTCTACTATAAATTATATAAACTACAATTAACCTTCACAAAAATTAAAAATACAAACATATAAATTTTTAAATCAATAATACAATATACTTAAAAATAACAGAAAAATAAATATTTAACAAAGTATTAATTGATATACATCAAAATTAAAATATGAAATTAATTTTAAGAATTACAAAAAAACATAATAATTTTTAAAAAATTACAACAATAACTTAATAATCTGATAGATTCTTTTCGAATTCATCAATACTATAAAAAAAAAGAACACATAAGCTCATTTTGAACTACGTAATACATTAGTAGAACATTAACCGGATCACCGTAGTGATCTTAAAGGTTGAAATATTTATGTAGAATTTCAATAATATTTTCAATTATGTAATATTTATTTAATTGTATTTCATTAATGATTTCACTTTTACTTGTATTATTCATTATTATGTACAATGTATGATATTTTCTAGCAATTTATACTATTTAAAAAATTATGATACAAAATAATTTTATATCAAACGATTATAAAAAAAGAAAATAATATGAGTTATATATGATGATTTTCTTAGAAAGAATTTGTTAAATGAAATAAAAAAGATATAAATGAATAAGAACTAGTATTATAATAATGAAGAGAGAAAAAAAGATATTTTTTTGATGTAAAATTTGGTGTAGTGGGTTGGAGGATTACACCAAATTTGGTGTTTGGGTTAGAGATGATCTTAGAGACCGAGGCCGCTATGATCTTCTATTATCCTCAACTCATTCCTTCTACCCCTACTCTAGCTTGAGGTATTGAGTTCCTCATGGTTCACTCTGTTGGTGTCATGTGTGTCTTAAATTTCTTAGATATTCCTATAATTTCCTCATTTATGTATGTCGGTGAAAAAGCTTAAGTTTGAGAAAATGAGTCAAGTTGATCAATTTCTACATGTTTTTTGTGCAATAAGAATGAGTTGCATATAGACTTTATGATATGATGTTTTAAACATGTATTAGATTGGAGTTGATGTTTCCTCCTCAGATATGTGCATTTATGAAATTACATGCATTTTGGGTTGTAAGGCTTAAATTCCTACAGTCATTATGACGTCTTGAATCTTATTCGAGAATGAACAATCCCAAGGGGAAGATAATGTAATATCTCAGATTCAAAAAGGATAAGATGTTTGTTTTCAGAAATTTGGTGTCAGTTCCGACGGTGCCATTCACGGCCCGTGAAATGAACCACTGACTCTAGGTCAGTTCTGTGGTTATCCAGGAAAGTCTTCACAAATTGTCAAGTTCTAGTACTTTTTCAACGATTCACCAGAACAGTCGGTCATCCAATGTTTGAGTCGTATATATGTCTAGTAGGTTAATCTAAAACTTAGCAAGATTTCAGAGTCGAAATTCGAGAATGACGACCACGACCTGCAACTCATCATCTGAACCACAACCCATAGGAAGGGGCCCTTCGTTAGTGGTACAGTAATTGATGTTTTAAAGTAAACGACAATAAAAAATAACGATTGTAACAACCCTTAAAATATAATAAGGTAGCTAGAGCCTCACATGAGCGTAAAAAGGTTAATAAGTTGTTTTATTGCTTGCATAATTGATTTGAAGTCATGTGGAGGTCAAACGTCCAAGACGTTCGAAAGTTGGTCTTTAGATGTGCTAGCGAGTCCTTGTATATTTTTCTTGTTTTTTTTTGGAGTTGAGAAGGATTATATTTGACCCTAGTACCTTAATAGACATGTTAACGGTCAAAACGTCAGGGTACGACTCCCCGGAAAAAACTCGAAGGGCTCCCAAGTAGGACCCATTCCTTGGAGAAGAGGCTGCCCAATGCAGCGTGCAGGAGCAAGAATGAGACCTTTCCCTCGCGACGCGATACTAGCGCACACCTCACTACCTCAAAAATTATTTGGGGAATAATTGGGAGGCTGCCCCGCGACGCATCCCACTCCCAGATCCGGTTGCATCGTTTTTAAGTCAATTTTGACATGTCTAAAAGTCCCAATTCATGTGGGGTGTTTCGGTAAATTAGGGGACGTTTTATTAACTGATTTTAGGACCTTTTAAAACTCATTCCCAAGACAAAACCTCAACACCCATTAAGAAATCAAATCCCCAAAGTTCTCTTCTCTTCCAAACCCCCCCCCCCCCAAAACCTCCATTGAAGACCAAGTTCAACAACAAGCTATGGAGTTTGATTCTTGGAGCTTTCTTCTCAGATTTTAATGGGCTTTTTAATGTTTAACGTATGGTTATCCTTCATTCATAGATAACTATTCATCTATGGAGTCCTTTCAAAGGTTTTCTAAACATGAATTCTAAGTCAAAAATCCTATCTTTCTGTCTAGCCATGGGTTCATTCTCAAATTGATTTCAAAAGCATTCTAATGTTGAATAAATGTTTATCTACTGAGTTTATGATGAATTTATATCCAATTTTATGAATAACCCACGATCCTCCTAATTTATCAAATTACGTTATGTTATGGGTCTTGTGATCTTGACTAGATTGTGATTCAATTGCTATTAGATTGTAGTATATTGATTAATCCTAGTCTTATCCATATCAATTGATTTTGATTTTCTGGGAATTGATCAAGATGATCATTAGCTTGGAGATTTGGTAAGTTGACATATTTCCTCTAATTAGCTTAGAATGTATATTGAATTGTGTTGATTGGTATGGTCCACTTATGGTGGAGGTGTTTATATTCTTGTACATATTTATGTATTATGCATGGACTTGAAGGCATTATATTCAATGTGAATTGACATGATGATTTCTATGTTAGGAAGCTGAAGGATCTAGCCTTGATTCTAATATCATGTCTAAGTGAATTGATGTTATGTGTATAGTCTTCAACACTACTTTTTTAATCTAGGTGTGGAGATGATTTTATATGTATCATGTTCATGCTAGGTTTAGGTGTGGTCAATATGGCTAATGATGAAGAACATCCTTATAGCATGACCCCTACCCATATGAACTCTATATGAATGTGTGAACAAAGTATGCTAAGAATCTTCTTTTTTAATATTGAATATGTTATTGTCTCCTATGATTTAATGTGAGTGTGTGTAGTCTATAGTCCTTAATACTTTATATGTGTGTATGACTTGAGACTTGAGGAGAAGTAGTACATGTGTTGTAATCTTTAGAGAGTTGCTTCCTTAATGTTAGGTGTTATACCATTATATGATCATGTTGACCAATGTACACTCACACACTTAATGCATGTCTATGAGTAGGATAGATTTACGATGACTAAGAAAAGGATAGTTCTACTATGCATCATTACCTATTTCTATGCATGTAAAGTATATGATTAATGAAGTTATGAACATGTGTGCCTAAAGGTGTTTATGTTAAGGTAGATCTCACATATATGTACACACACACATCTATGTATGAATGAAGTATGATAATGGTAGCCAAATGAATAAGTGAGTCTCTTGAAAGGTATTACTCAATTATACTCTAATCTAGAGTATGTATGAATATGATATGATTATGTGAAAGGACATTCTCACATAATGTAGGTTCTAGGATGAATGTGGAATTCTAATCCTAGATACCTTTGAGCTACATGATGTATGGGGGAGTAAGTCACTACGGCATAACCTAAACGCTTAAATATATTAAAAAGGGAGCTAGAACCTAGCATTAAGTGAGCATGATAAATGAGACTGGAAGCTTCACGTTAGTAAGTCCGGCTTCCCACAAAGAGAACCTTCACATTAGCAAGTCCGGGTTCCCAACATAGATATTATTTCATGAGATTGAAACCTCCACGTTAGAAAGTCAATGTTTCTAGAAGCAATCTCCTTGTTCCAAAACTACCTGCCCCCGTAGGTTTTAGCTGTGTGGATCCACTAGAATAGCTATTTTGTATGAAGATCCTACCTTGGCAAGTGGTACCCTCTCTTTTAGGTGTGTGAGTAGAACACCGAATTCCATGTAGCTCACATGGTGTATGTCGGTTATGGATAAATATGCCAATGTAAGAAATGAACTAAGATAAGATTATGGATTCTAATCACAACCCCTTGAGGAGGTTACTTAGTATAGGTAGGACTATGGACCCTACACATGCATTGCACTGGTGAACTCCAAGAAAGGATAAGATTAGTACTTTTATGAATGTAAGACTTATGTTATGTATGACTTGTATGAATGCATGTTAAGTGACGTAGGTATGATTAAGACATGAAATATGTGTATGTGTGTGAATTACACTTATGATTTCTAAATGGGTTTACTTAGTATATGTGGGGTTATGGGACTCCATGTGTACATTGCACAAGCAAGCTTGTGAAGGGGTTATAAGGATAGTTAACCTATGATATGAACTAAATGATTTATGACTAAGGTTGTAGTAAAGAGAAGAGTCCATATATGATGATATGAAGTATGTGGCCTTATGGATAGTTGTAAATGAATATGTTATGACTTGTTGAATATGTTATGACTTGTTGAGTAGGTTATGCCTAGTCTAGGGTGACTTCTTAGGTACACTTGGTGGAAGTAGTATTATGGATGCTACCTACACATTGCACTATCATGACTTAGGAGTTGTCTTAGGTGATGGTTCTTATGTGAAGTGGATGTCTTAAATGTTCTTATGACCTGTGAACATATGTGGTTGTGTTTATGAAGCATATTATGAAAGACTATAGTAAGGTGACCTCAAGGTGATACGTTGCAGTAGGTACACTTGAGAGTTATTTAAGAAAGGAAGTAAAATAAAAGAGAGGTAATGTATGATGCATATTGAATATACTTATAAGTATGTTAAATGGATTTATATCCTATTATGAGTAGTATCCATGTCTATATGATGTATGTGAAATATATTGAGCTTATATGTGTCTATGTTCATGAAGTTTACTAAAGGACTTGTTGCATGAGTTCAAAAGAAATGTCCTCTTTAAAAGCATGTTTTCGCATGGTTGTCATACTTAGTGCATTCTTGTACTAATACCATTCTTCTTCATCTTTTTACACAAAGTGTAGGTGGTGATGGCTAGAGGATGTCTCCTGAAATAAGAGCTTGGATAGATATCCCAAGTTCAAGTAAAGGGACTCTTATGATTCAAGGGTTGCCTATGTCAAGATATTCTTCAAGGTTATGTAATAACTTAGACTTATATTTTATGTTGCTAAGGGTCGTGCCCCTATTCTATTATATTGAGTTGTGTCTTAAGATGGTAATGAGACTTAGAGTCTAATTATGTATTATAATATTTTATATATATATATATATATATATATATATATATATATATATATATATATATATGAAAGTGATGATTCTAGCATATGATGTGCTATGAAAAGTTTCAAATTTTCCGCTATTTTTATTACGATTATAAAATGAAAGATGTCAACGGGCTTGTCTTAGACCTCCGAGAGATCGACGACGCGGTGTGGCGATCTAAGAGTACTCTAAATTCTAGGGGGTACTTTGGGTCGTTACAACGATTCGTAGGTTCATCCACGAACCGTGGTTCATCACCATTGTTGAAGGCGATAGTTTATCCAATACTATGTCGTTTTGCCCTCTTTAAGAACCCCTATATAAGTATTTCAACCCCAAAATTCACCCAATTGAAATCATTCTATCAAATATTTCTCTTTCTAAAAGTTGGAGAAGCTAGGGTTTTCGATTCAAGTCCCCAATTCCACCATTGAAGTTAAACAAGTTGCATTGAGGTATGATGGTTTGCATCCATGGATCCCTTTCCTCCATGGAGTTCCCAAATTCTCCAATTTATAAATTTAGAAATTTCCAATTGAGTAAGGGGTTTTCCTCCATGTCATGGGTTATTTAAAATTTTGATTATTAGATTGTTTTATGAGCTATCAAGCATTAATTGAGATAATTACATTT